>CABFPE010000023.1:1389505-1421200 GCA_900660155.1 Hofstenia miamia
CTTCTGCGTAAGAGCAATGGGTTGTAGAGGGTACCCTCTGTGTGACGCGAGGCTGATTAATTAGCGCTGATTGATTAGGTTGATAATAGAAAGGTCGCGTGGCGCTCCTAATTGTCGGGTTACGTTGCGTGCAGTTAACTAGATGCGGTTCTTCAAAGAAATGCTTGATTGCTAAAGCTAGTTTTGCATAACCACAAATGGAGAAATTTAGACCGTTACGTGTGAACAATGTAGAATTCGGGTGATTTCCTAAATAAAAAGTATTAGTAATTTTAAAAACTGTGTAATTTAATAATTTTTATTTTTGGTGAAAGAAAATGTTTAGTTCTGAGGCTTTCTTGGTGAGGGTTTGGTTATTTGGAAATGGTGCAACTTCCCCAATATGGATTTTAGCGTTCCTAAAATTGTTACTAACGTGCTTAAGTAAATTAGAAAACTTATCTTTAATGTCAATGACGTTCTGCATTCTATCATTTTGTCCGACAGTGATGAGGACGTTCTTCATTTTTTCGTTGGATGCATAACTTGTAGCATAGCAGAAATATCGTCTATTGTTGCTCCAGGATAGGAATGTACGGTGACGGCGTGTCCTTTAATGAGGTGCTTTGAACGCAAGTGTCAATACATCAATGTTCCTATGATGAGAATCTCGCTGTGATTTTGGAGTGATTCAGATCTTCAGGCGTTGGATTTTCTGGTGATGACGTTTGTGTTTGTGTGATGCAGTTGAATATTTCATTTACATAATTGTATAAATTTGGAAAATCATGCTGTAATTGAGATTGTTTTCCAACTTGTGAAAAAATTCTAGTTTCATATGATTTGAAAGTGTTATATTTAACTGTTAAAGTGATTTGGATTTCATGTTGTGGAGAAATCAATCTTTACAATTGGATACATTTCTGACAGTTGAACAATAGAATATTGATAAAACCATCTAATTTTGACATTGTCTATGAAAAGCATGCAATTTTATACATAGAGCAGATTAATGCAATTTCACAATGATGAATGAACTACCCATAAAGATTTCAAACTTTTTGGTAAGCTATTTTTATAATTAAATCTCAGATATTGTTTTTGATTCTTAACACTTTTTGTAATATAATCTCTAGTTAGTTTTACAGATATTTCTTTTAAAATGTAATCAATTTTCTTTTAATAAATTGCTGCGAATTTACTGTCCAATGTTATATTAATTATATTCTTTATCATAAATAGAAATGTTGTTTGTTTGGTAATACACATTTTTAATTGAATTTGTTGAAACTTTTATTTATCATGTGTTTTATACTGTGATCTATCACTTAATTTATTAATCATTCATTTAGATATGACCATGTGAAATTCATAATACATTTGTTTCCTACAGAATTCCCTCAACAACAATGATGATAAACTAACACAATAGACAAATTTAATAGTAAGATATATATGATAATTATAAGCAAAGTGTAGAATAAATTACATTTTTGTCTTGTCTTAAACACCTATGTGGGTTTTACCACGTACATTTATTAAATATTAGAAATTGTGAGTTCTTGCATAAACTAGTTCTGAAAAATTATTTTGCTTTATTACCAAAATATGCCATTATGCTTTTAACAAGTATTATTATCTCTCTGATTCAAACAATTGTTATTAAATTTTACTAAATAAAACAAGTATGTGAAATAAGTATGTAAATAAAAATAAAAAATAAAAAAAACAAGTATGTAAACTAAATTAGCCACATAAATAAGCAAGTCGCATACATTAACAAAAAGCAAGTATGTAAAATAGGACAAAATATTTTTGTTTGAAAATACTTCTTAATTATGACTTTTACTGAAGAAATTTAGCAACAAAATATAATTCCCAAAAACCTAAATTTTTTGATATATAGAATGTCAATGGTATTTAAAAATTATGTAATATGTATTGAAAAATTGCTACATTATGAACATTTCTAATCTCATTGAATTTTGAAAATTGCTTTATCTCTATGTGTATTGAAAAATTGGTTACATTTGAACAATAGACTGCAAACAATGCCAACAAAACATTCCAATGACATCAGATATACACCCCCGCCAATATACACAGTCAATTATTTATGTAACAAATATATAAAATATTGGTTACATTTAAGCAACAGACTGCAAACAGATGTATTTGCCAACAAATATTATAAAAAAAGAATATGTTCTAATGATGTCAAAGATACACAGATGGCTAAAGTACACAATTACATCACAGACATCCCTGCCAAGGTCAAAGGTCAAAAATATCCATGGGGTGGACTTGGGTATTACTACTCATACATGGTATTTAAAAGATAGATCAATAAGAATTTTGATAAAATTACAACCTAAGAAACTATATGTTAATTTGTTGAAAAACATTGACTATAAAAAATTGTTTAACCATGGTAAAAACTTAACCATGACTTGAAATTAAAAGCATTTTTGGTAAATATAACAACCCATGCATCAAGCGTTAGATCAAATATGGCATAAAAATATGATTTTTAATAAGTATTACAAGCTAGTACAAACATAATAAAAGCAAAATTCAAGGATCAAATGCATACCAATGTTTGCATGCCAAGATGTATTTGAAATCTAAACTATTTTAAAGATGCTATGTCAACATTTATTGATTGGAAATAGAAAACTTAATAATTGTCCACCAAATAAGTTCACCCAAACATTGCTACACATTATTGAGTGTTGAATACAAATGTATATTCACTAAAATTCAACAATAAGCAAAACTATTTGAAGAAGTAGCATGAAAGCAAAGAGTCATTTTCACATCTTAGTGTAAAAAATTGATAGCTTTCATTATATTTTACCAGAATAATAATGATTCAGATCTGTCTCTAGCATGATACAAAAGAAATACCCCTTCAAAAAAACAATGTCACAGATAATGTGAAAATGAAAGTCAAGGAAATACAATAATATACACAGACAGGTTAAACAAAAGTGATTAAAATAATTTGAGTTCTAATAATTCAACATTTGTAATTTAGTTGTTAGTTAAAAAATATTATGTATAAATAATTCCATTCATTCAATTGCAATTAAACAAAATGTGATTAAACAAAATATTCAACAGCATAAATCAATAATTATAATTTAGCTTTAATCAAAAAAGCATCTATGTTGGAAAGAGAAATACTAAATATAAATAGACCCATAAACCAAAAAATGTATATAATTTAGTTTAAATAAAAAAATGTGTACAATGTAAAGAGATAATACATCAATGAATATAGGTGGATAAACATTAATGTGTAAATTTGTTTATACCAAAAATGTGTACATTGAAAAGGGAAATATTACATCAATGTGTATAAGCAAATAAAACAATACAATATATAAAATTGTTTAAATCAAAACATGTATGATGGAAATAGAGATAATACAAAAAAATATATAAATGCATAAACCAATACCATATATAAAATTGTTTTTAAGAAAAAACATAAACAATGGAAAATGGATTAATATAAAAATGAATATAGTTGCATAAACCAATACCATTATTAAATTCATTTATAACAAAAACAAGTATGAAGGAAAGTAAAATACTAAAATGTAAAATGTATGAAACCATACCACATATAAATTCAATTAAAAGCAAAGAGTATATCACATACCTGGTTTTTTGTTGTGGAGATGCATTTGTTAGCCTAATTCACTTTGTTATTGTTAAAGTAGCCACAAAGCAGTGAGTTGGTTAGTTATTGAATTCCCTACTCCAAAACCCATTAGTGCATTCAATCTCTGGCATGTTAATATGGCAATTTACACCAAACTTTTGCTATGATGCAAGTATCACTCAATGCTAATTTCACAAATCAAAAACATTGCTCTCTGCAATGTATGATGACTTGACTCAGCAATTATCCATGAGGAAGCATCTCTTTAATTACATCTGCTAAAAATTAATTAATTCCAGTTATACAGGAATTGTAAAAAACACAAAGATCACACACCTTTCTATGAAATAATAAAGTGCATACTTCAAAATTATTCTTTTTTACTAAATTGGGGTAATATAGCACGTGAGAAAGTGAGATAAAAATGTGAAAGTAGACTGTGCAATTTGACACAAAATGTAATATATAACACTGGAAGAAATATGAATTATTTGAAACTAAGTGTTTGGTTTTTAAAAAATATATAAGTTAATTTAAAATTTTTAATATTCTCATTGTAAAGAAAGCATGCCCACATTTAATGTTGTTCCTTTGTGAAACAGTCAGAAGTTTTTAATTTTCAGTGGTCCATCAAATTCAGGAAAAACAAGCTTACTTGGGAAATTAATTGATAAAAATTATTTTGATAGATATTCCAAAGCAATAGTTTTTTATCATCACTTCCAAAGAAATATTTATAACAAATTTAAAATGAAAATGAAGCATGTGGATTTTTTAAAGAAATTTTTGGAAAGTTTACTAAGTGAAAACAGCATTCAAAAGTTGTTAGTAATATTTGATGATATGGTTGAAACTGTGCTATTATCAGAGGCCTTTGCTAACCTTGTTATAGCTGGAAGACATTTAAACTGGAGGATTGTGTTGATTACCCATTTGGTTTTTACAAAGGGATGCTATTCAAGTCTAATTGATAAAAATCCTTCTGGAATATATTTGTTTAAGTCAGTGCATGATAGAGCGCAGAATAGTATTTTAGGAACTCAGATGGGAATTACGCATGAATTGTTGGCTGCATATAAAAAAGCTGTTAGCAAACCATATAGCTATTTGTTTATAAATTTCATTCAAGACATTCCAAACAAATTACGTCTTGAAGATAGACAGATTTTCTATGGAATTGATTCAAGAATGCGTCATTTACAAATTCCTAATGGGATGCTTGAAAAGTCTAAAATACACTCCTAGGAGATTATCAAACTTTAAATTTAGTATGAGGATCATTTTTAGCATTCAACAAGGAATTACCCCACTTGGTGATGAAAAGACTACATTTCTAAAATACTGTCAGTATGCAGAGACCACACTTTTAAAACATTCAAAGTAAAAAAAATTACAATTCTAAGAATGTCAAATGGACTAGCATTTTTCAATTGTCTTTTATGCATTATGATGAACTATATATAATATATAAACACATTAAAATCTCAAATCATTATATACAATGTCCATGGTTAAAATGGTGCCTATTTCTCTACAAAATTACAATAGATTAACATCAGATTGCTGTCAAGAACAATGTATTGATGGTGACAGTATGCAACTAAAATCAGGTAATCATTATTCTACACAAAACAACAAACCCCTTTTGTTCAAGATGACATACAAGTAAAATGCCATTCTGTTCAAACACCCAGTCAACAACAGCAATGTCAACAGGATAATGCAACTGGTGATAAATTAAAAAACTTTTTAAGCAGTTCAAATACAAGTGCTCTCCTACACAATGATGCAATTTATACAAGTGCTGGCTCATTATCATTTACTGAATTCAAAATGCCCTGCAAACACCAAACAAAAGACTAAACCAATGTGTGCATGCAATTTTAAAAAGTATTGGTACAATCCCCACCCAACTGGTTAAAAATAATCATGTTTATGAGGCTATAAATAAAAAAGAACTTATGGTTTGGAATTAAATGTAATGGATAAACACTTGCACCAGTTGTACACTTTGTTAAAATCATCTTCTAGTTTTGGGGGTGTTTATGAGTTGTATCACAAAGCTAAATTGAAATTCCCAAAAATAACTTTGGAAAATGTAAGAAATTTCCTTGCTACAAATGATATGTACACTATACATGAGTCAGCTGTGAGAAAATTCCCACATCAGCATGTTATTGCATTTGGCATTGATGAAATGCAGACTATGGATTTGGCAGTTGTTGAAAGTCTAGCATCATACAATAGAGAAATAAAGTACTTGCTTGTTTGTTATGATATTTTGTCAAAAGAAATTTTATGTACAACCATTGTATAGTAAAACATCTAGTCCCGTGTTGTCTGCTCTTAAAAAAATTGATAACTGGTGTAATGTTGAAATGATTTGGGTTGATAGGGGAATAGAATTTAAAAGAGTGCTTAACAATTTCTACAATGGAAATAATATAACAGTGTATAGCAAAAATTCAAACATGAAAGCAGTTTGTGCAGAAAGAGTGATAAGGAATTTGAAAGAAATTATATTCAAGTATCTACACTTTATTGGGGTTATAAATATATAGATAAACATCCACAAATTGTTGATCATACAGTAGGCATGTCTCCAAATTCTGTAAGAAAAAAACATGTACCATACCTGATTGGAAAACTAATGACTGTTAGTAATAAGCATTACCAACCAGCATTGTTTTACCTTGGTGATTTGGTAAGAATTTCAAAATCCAATTACACATTTTGAAAAGGCTATTCACCACAATTTCAAATGGAGGTATTTAAAATAAACAAAGTGTTTCCCATGATCCCCATTACATATGAATTAAAATCAAATAGTGAAGATCACAGTAAAATAATTGACTAGAGTAATTGGGAAGAATGCATGGACAAGAATAGAATAGTATAAAAACCTATACATGTAATTACCAAATCATTCAGCATGGAGTGATATTATAGTGAACAAGTGAGTGGTAGAAACACTACAGCAATAACTTGTCAAAAAGGCTTTTGAGTGATTACTACACTTGGACAGGTTGCTATACCACTAGCATTGAAAATGATTCCACCCTTGAAAAATGTATTAAGCAATATTAGTAATGAGATTTTGGAAGAATCAATTTTGGGTTTAAATGACATAGTCTCTGGTGAAAATGTGAAAAAGGTTTTAAAATGTAGAATTGCCAATGTAGTGAGAAATACAGTCAGGAATCAATTAAATAAACAAATTAGGAATCTTGAACAAACCAGTAATGTCTTCTCTGAGCCAGGGAAGAAAACAAAAACAATTAAAACAAAATGCAGAATTAAACAATTTACAGTTTCCAGAGTAAAAAAACAATGTAAACCTAGTCCATGCACAGTGAAAAGCAAACCCATCCCAAAGAAAACTTTCATTTTTAAGAATTTGGTATAAATAGCTGTACACATTGACAATTGATATTAATTTGATCCCTGTCATGACCACATTCACTCATTCTTGTTTGGATATTTTCAAGCACAATAAGGTTTTGGAAAAATTTAATGGAAGTAGTACACAGGAATATATTTTTAACTTCTGGTTTTAATGGAACACTCATTGAATTTAATTTCAGGTCAAAGCAAAATGAGTACATTGATTTGCAGAGTATACATCTTGGTTTATTGGTGAAAATTGAATGCAAAAGTGACAGTGGGAACCTAGTTTGGGATGATGCAGATGATACAAAACAAGATCAAGTTTGTTTAGCAAATAGCACCTTACACTAATTGTTTAGCAATTATGGTTTATATGCAAATGGTGTTTTACTACATACAGGTGATGTGGTATGGCCTCATATGGTTATATCACCAATGAACTATCAAAATGTGCAGCCAACAAGAACATCCTGATAAACTGATAAAAGATTATGATGATGATGAAAAAGTTGGTCAGTATAGACATAGAGTGCTAACCAGGGAAAGCCAGGTAGCAAGCTTCTATGGCCTCCTCATGATTGATTTTTTCCAATGTGAAAAATTACTAATGCCTGGTGTTGATATTTGGCTAATCCTTTTAAGATGACTTTCCCTTAATTGCAGATGAAAATGCAGATTACAAAATGCAAATTATGGGTGCCTTCCTAACTTTAAGAAAGCTCAGAGTCACAGAAAGTGTGCATTTGGCAATTCAAAAAATACTATTGACAACTCCTGCTACATTCTATTTTACAAGAATTCTTACATATACATTTATAATTCCAGCAGGTCAGAACACTCTTACAAGAGAAAATGTTTTTTCCAATGAACCTGTGAGAAGAATTGCCTCAGCAATTGTTCCAAATCACCAGTTTACAGGCACAATGTTTACAAATCCATTTTCATATACATTTAGAGGACTACATCAAGTTACTATAACCTGTGGGGGATCAAATATTGCATACACCCCCATGTTTGTTGGAGATAACAACTATGCACAGGCATATTATCAATCAATAAAAGCTCTGGGATGGTGGTGGAATACCCTACACACAGTATACCAAACATGTGATTATGGTTTTTGATCTGACTAGCATAGCAGAGGCCAAGAATGAAGTTTTGTATGCTGAATTGACTGGTGCAAATATACATTTAACATTGGATTTTAAAAACACACTCACTGAATTGATGGAAGTTATTGTTTTGGGAGAAACCAATTCCAAAGTCTATATTGATAAACAATGAAAGGTTATAAAAAGATAAGATATGCATTTTGTAAATCATTGTATTGTAGAAAGATGTTGAAACCTGACAAAATTTGAGTGGTAGAAGATCATATTCACTCTACCAAAGACCCACATTTAAAATTTGTGCATGTTACAAACTATCTATTACAGAAACACAGTATAAACAATGTTGGTGTTGAAAAAGTTTTGCAAATGAGCCCTCATGGTGGACTGATTGGAATTGATAATTCAAGGCTACACTTGCTTTTGAAATGGTCAAAACTGTTTAGAATGCATGCAATTTGCCATGATAGCTATGGTTTTGTTAAAAGAAAATTTGGAATTGGCAATGGATATCCAATATTTTACAGATTTTGGTGTAATTTACCAATTTTATGCAATCTACCATCTTTATTGTTTTGGCTCTATGTTAAATTTAGACATTGGAGACTTTACAATTATTTAAATATCTAGTGGACACTGACAAGATTAGACATATTTCCTTACAAATTCCCTCACTCTGCTTTTGATTTTATAGTGTACATGCCTCAGATGATATTCAACCAATTTTGGTTAAAGGCTCATTTTTAATTGCAAATGCAAGTCCACACAATCACTCTGGTACACATTGGCTGTTGATTATTCAAAATAACAAAACAATGGGAATGTAATTTTCAAAGGCGCTTTTGGACATTGCTTAAAACATTATCCCAACATTGAATACTATTGTCACACCTTGTATCTGGGATTTCACTTTTATGAGGGTGACAGAAAAATAAGATTACAAGGAACATCTCTGATATGTGGTGTTTACTGTATATTTCATGCATTTTTATTTTTTAATAATATACCAGAGGTGCTTTTGCTTACCAATTTACCATTTATTAATGATTTTTTGTGTGATAATGGTCTTAATAAAATTATCTAAAACTTGTATTTGATAAAAAAACACATGCACAATTTAATAAAATATGTAGACATTACATTGCAAGCTCATTTGGTTGATAACAAACTCATAGATGGGTGGTATATGTAATGATTATTGTAACATTATTATCTGAAAAATGTTGGAAGGCTGGGGTATGTTGTCCTGATGGATTGAATGAATTTACAACATATTTGGACAAACTGATATATATATAGCATGTGAGGTTGTGCTAATTGATTTTGGGTACCCATCAAAATTTCTTAATCTTAAACACCAAATGTGGCCTTTAAAGTATAAAGATGGAAACATAACCTGGTTCAAAATTTATTCAGTGCATATGTGTAGCTTTCATGACCTCTATGAATATAGAAATTACATGTTAGACCCCTATGGCATTTCATTAAAATTTAAAACATTTCACAATTTATTAATGGTGAAGAATGATTCACAATAGGAAATAGACTTGGTCCAAACTGGAAATCTCCTAGGATTCTACAGAAAGATATATTGAAAAACAGAAACAACTGCCAATTACAACTGTGATATTTTTTGTGGAAATCATATTGTAATGATACACAGAGACATTGTAGAACCTCAGCATGTTGGTAGTACTCATTTGCCTGTGTTGGATAAATGCCTTCTATTGCTAACACATAAAGAAAAAATTAATATCATCCCTGTCATTCCCCATGAAAAACAAAATCTGATGTATAAACCATTTTCAAAATCATATATTGATAGAATAACCATGGAATTTTGTACTGAGCAAGGCTATCTTTTTAGATTCACTGGTACAGGGTGATTGTATATCACACTTGATATTTGAACCAATAGGAAAAAGAGAATAAAAAGCTAGTGGCATTGTCAATTGGAAATTAATCATAATGCTTTTGCATTGATGTAATTTGTGAATAGTGCACAATAAATTGATTGTTCATTTTTTTATTTCACTAACAAAACATTAATTTCCATCACTTCACACCTCATTATAAAATACACTTGTGTTTTATTAACTTGACAATGATTTCTTGTGTGAGCTTTTAATAAAATTATTGATTTTTATTACATTTGTAAATTGTTTTCACTTTTACTTAATAAATACACATCCTTTAAATTGAAAGGTTCACTTGATTGATTGGAAACATATAGATTGATGTGCAAGTAATGGTTCTTGTAATGTTAGTGTCTGACAGATGTGGAGAAGATGGAATATGCCATCCATTGGGATTGGGCAAATTTACTACATATTTGAATGAACCAATTAATAATGCATTTGACATGGCAGTTATTGATATTGGGTACCTGTCAAAATTTCTTAATCTTAAGACACAGTGGTGGGATTGAAGAAAAATGATGGAACCAACATTTGTTTATAGTTTTATTCCAAGAATGTACATAGCTTTGAGGACTTGTATAAAGGTATTTCAGTACAATTTAAATTGGTTGGTAGATGCTTACAAGCAACAACCAAGTTGGAATACAAGGTGGATTTAGACCAGACTGGCAAAATACAAGGATTTTATGGAAAAATTTATCCAAATACAACAACCAATGCCATCTATGAAAATGATATATATGGTGGAAATCATGTTTTAATGGTACAAACCAATATTGTAGAACCTCAATTTGTTGCTAGCACCTGATCACCCTTATTGGATAAATCCCTGTTAGTGTTAATGCAATTTGCCAAACCAAGTGCCATGAAAATAATACATCACAAAAAGCAAAATCAAATATATAATCTGCTGTCATTATCATATATCAATAGAATAAATGTGAAGTTTTGTAGTGAGCAAGGTCAAATAATAGAATTTACTGGGACAAGAAGACTGTATATTACATTGGATATTCACACAGAATGAAGAAATCATAATTATTTCATTTGATGTTTGCAGTGTTTGTGTAAACTCTAAAGTTATAACTATACATTTGTGTTTTTAATTAAATAAATCAATCAATATTATTTTTTCCAAGTTGCAAAATGTAATGCATTATTCAGTTTTTACACAGATTGAGTCAAGGATGATTGGATTTCTAGAGCATGGGGTAAGTTATTTTTACAATTAAATAATGTGATTAAGTGAACATTGATTTCTTGTACATGTTTAACATCAATAATAATTTTTCCTGGATTTGTTAAGGAAAATGCAACAACTATTATTGGTATAATGTGTAAATAAACTAAATTACATATAAAAAACATTACCAAAAAACTGTAAAAGATACTCTGTTTTTCTTTCAACTCCATCACATTGGCTAACTTATTTGGTGCTGGGAGAGAGAAAACATGTAATTTAACATTTCAAATAATGCAATTGTGCTTGATGTATTTTACCACTAAGTTGATTTTTGTCAAGCATCATAGAACTAATCTCCAAATAAATATTTAAAAAATTGAGTTTATAAAATAAAATTGTTTGCTTGAAAAAAGAGATGTACCAAAAATATTATACCAAAATAATTGAAAAGAAAAATAATTTTTAAAAATTCACATGTTGTTTTCAAAAAGTTTATATCACTCCACCATTCCCTTTGTTCTAGTTTAATAAAATATGTTTTGCTTTTAAATACAGAATGTAAGATGAATGATATGGGCTCATGTTAAAAAGATTTTTCATTTTAATGCTAAATTTCATAAATAACCAACTTGCTGCTTTTGAAGCTACTTAAATATCAGAGTGAACTTGGCTAATGATTTCAAAATGGATCTCCACACAGAATAAGAAAGGTATGTGATATACACTTTGCTTTTAATCAAAATTTATATGTGGTATGGTTTTATGCATTTTACATTTTAGTATTTTACTTTCCTTCATACTTGTTTTTGTTATAAATGAATTTAAGAATGGTATTGCTTTATGCAACTATATTAGCATTGAGTGATACTTGCATCATAGCAAAAGTTTGGTATAAATTGCCATATTAACATGCCAGAGATTGACTGCATTAATGGGTTTTGGAGTAGGGAATTCAATAACTAACCAACTCACTGCTTTGTGGCTACTTTAACAATAACAAAGTGAATTAGGCTAACAAATGCATCTCCACAACAAAAAACCAGGTATGTGATATACTCTTTGCTTTTAATTGAATTTATATGTGGTATGGTTTTATACATTTTACATTTTAGTATTTTACTTTCCTTCATACTTGTATTTGTTATAAATGAATTTAATAAGGGTATTGCTTTATGCAACTATATTCATTTTTATATGTACCCATTTTCCATTGTCTATGTTTTTGCTTACAAACAATTTTATATTTGGTATTGTTTTATGCAATCACTTTTGTTTAACCTGCAATTGACTGAATGGAATTATTTTTAACCAACAAGGTGAATTTATAGACATTGTTTTCACTAAGCAAAATTTCACTTGCATTTTTCTAACTTTTAAATACCATGCACCTGTATTTTTTGCTTGTGAATATTACACTATTTACAAACAATTGTATGTTTAGAATGGGGAATGCATCACAGAGTTTTCAAATTTAACAATTGGAAGTCATATCTATCAATGGAAAAATCATCATCAACTATGAATAACAAATGTGTTATCATATTTATGTATTAAAGTTACAAAAGCAGAAAACCCCAGTAATGTATACAAGCATGCAAGTCATAAACCAAATAAAGTGAAAAAACATGCAAAAGTTAATAAAACAGTGAAAGCCAGAAAACCCATGTAATGTATACATCCATACAAAGTCATAAACATAAATAAAGTGAGAATGTGCAAAGTCAAGAAAAGATGTATCAGTCCACAAATACATACAACCTGAAAAATTGCATTCAAAACCAACAAAAGATATAACAGTCTACAATGTGTAGTAATCTGCACACACCAAAATGAAGTGCGGAGAGAAGATCACCATGTAAAAACTAATGTATAATAATATTGTATATTGAAATGCATGTGTGTATATAAATTATATGAACATTGCATGTATAATTTTTAGGAAATGAAATTGCCTCTTTATGCATAAAACCATGTCTACTTTTAACATGTAAATCAAAAAATTAAACATTTATGTATTTGGATATTAGCAAATTAATTAAACACATAGAATTTTACAATGGAAAAATGGCTACATAATTGAAAAACAATGTGTAGTCTTTGAATGTAATGATTCCAAATTAAGCATTGTGCATTAACCTTGTAAGCAGTTGAATTGTCAGGAATTTGTATGGATAGGAAAAATATCACCCAGCAATTTGAAATGATGTGAAGCTTTTACATGTAGTGATTTCAAAATAATCATTGTATTTTGGTCCTGTAACAGTTGAAATGTTAGGAATTTTTATGGATAGGAAAAATATTAGTCATTATTACAAATGCAGTGTAAACCCAATGTATTATACAAACATGTGTAAGCATGAATAACATGTGATATAGCCAGGTATACTAATAAAAAAACATGTAATGAAATTAACCATATAAATCAGTCACTTTAGGAAAACATGTGATTGTAAACTAAAATGGACCCAACATGTATGTGAATTATTGTAAACTAAATTGGCCCCAACCCAACATGTATATGAATCATTGTAAAAATCAATCACCCATAAATGTCATGAATGGTTAAATCAATTACAACAGAGGATAAGATATATTCAACCATTAAATTTAAGAAACAATATAAAAACTATTCTTGTGAACAATGTGCATGGAGATTTGTTAACTTTTTTACAATGCATGATCATTTATAAGGGAAGACACAAAAATTCCCAAGTAAACAAAAATGGTGTTCAATTTTTATAGAGATTGAGTGGTAATTTATTCAAAAGCATAAATCATGTTATATTTCAATGAATGATTATCATGCTAACTTTGTTTAATAAATTACACTGTTGTAAAATCATGCCTGTTGGTTAGCACAAATGCATCACAACTACATGTTATTTATATATCAGCTGAGATCTAAGACAACTATTGAGACCTTCTATTTGGCTAGATAATAAATTGTGAGACATATAGGGAAGCAGCACACATGCAAGTTTCTGAAACTTTAGCTATGGACATCAATTTGGCATGAGGCTTTAGAATTTGTTATCTTGGATGTTTGTTTTCTTCTTGTGGAGATCTAAACAGTTACTAGATACAAAGATAAACTACCAATGTTTTTTTCTTACCTGTTAATTCTGTTAGAATCACTATTGCTCTAGTAAATGTTATCATAAGCAACCTTCTGCTTTGACATTTAGTCATCTGGCATAGTTCTCTCTGGATCTAATCCAGTGATTCTACATTACATCTTTAAAAACTAGTAGCATACTAATTTTTTTAGTTATTTTAAAATATCATATCAAATAAAAACTCCTACTGCATTAAGCAAATACTTTATGAATATATTTTGACCAAAAACATCATGGATAAATTTCCATGGAGATTATAATCACTAAACAAAACAGCTCAAGAAAGAAAGTGGAGCAGTGAATTAAGTAAAAACAAGAAAAAATCCTGGAAAAAAATGTTTAGTAAATAAATAATGAAATAATATTGTATTTTTAAAGTTCTTTGTTTTATTTAATGAATCATATCTTTTGAAAATAGGTGTTTTGACTATAATTGCTTAATTATGGCTGATGATGAATCATATTAGTAAACCTATTTTTTCATATCATGTTAAAAAATAGATTAAAATTGTAATCATTCTGGTGAATTATAATGAAGCTTGGTCAATATCTATCCATATTTTATGCTCAGCTATGAAATGGATACTTTGATTTCACTGTTTTTTATTATACAGGTACATTTATTGTTGAATTTTGCTAAATATGCATTTAAATTTGGTTTTTTATTCAACACTCAGTATTTGCATAGCAGTGTTTGGGTGAATTTATTCCCTGAACACTTATTAAGTTTCCTATTTTCAATCAATAATTAAAAAGTTTTTAATTGATTATTTTGCTTTTTTGTTAACTTGAGTAACATGGTGTTAAATAGTACTTTTCTATCCCAATTAATGTTAATTTGACCTGTTGAATTCATATATTATCATGGAGTCATAGTCAACTATCTAAATGAAGTGATGATAAAAATATCTTAACTTAATTGTTACCCCTGGAGAGTTGATGCTTGGAATTGATTTCAATCTCAAAATATATGTGAAGCTGGGGCTTTGGTTTAGATCATGAAATATGTCTACACATAGAAACATTGACACTGAATTTAATGTTTTTGCTTTCATTGTTTGTACTAATTTGCAATATTTCACATGTTTTTAATATTTCAGGTTCCTAACTCTTGAATATTAAATAAGCACATATTAATATTAGTATTTTTAAGCAATATTCAACCTAACACTTGGTGTATGGATGACAT
Source organism: Hofstenia miamia (assembly GCA_900660155.1). Classification (NCBI taxonomy): domain Eukaryota; kingdom Metazoa; phylum Xenacoelomorpha; order Acoela; family Hofsteniidae; genus Hofstenia; species Hofstenia miamia. Next base: position 1,405,058 of record CABFPE010000023.1, read on the forward strand.
TATTAACCAAATACATATTAAATTTTCAAGTTATGGTAGAGTTTATACTATGGTTAAGTAATTTTACATTAATTGCTTTTCACTATATTGATCTTTAAATTATTAATTCACAATTTTCACAGTATTATTGAAGATCTGGCTAATATTTTAGTATATGGTTGAATAATTTTTGTTAACACACCTATATTTTAACTAAATCTTTATACCCCAATGTATTAACATTTCAATTTTTTAGCTGGCTGACATTGTAGAGCTTCCATGATTACAAAATATTAGTTTGCAATTTTCTCAAAATTCTTAGCACTCTATCTTTAAAATACCATGTGGTTATATTTTTTGTATGTGAATAATACACTATTTACTATCTATTTACAAGCATTTGTACATTTAGAGAGGGATCTCAAAATGGAGCTGTGCCTAATTTGATGAAAAAAATTCTTGTCTACAGGTGGGAAATCAAGTGTGTAGCATTATGTTAACTACAAGCTTGGTGAATCATCTGCAAAACATATTCTCATTTCTATATCAACTACAATATGGGCAGATAAGGAACTTGTATACTAAAGCAATGAAAACAATGGAAAGCAGCAAACCCATGTAATGCCTACAAGCATGTTAAAGCCATAAACACAAATTAACTGAATAAAGATCTGTAAATTCAACAAAAGATGTAACAGTCTACAAATGTGTACAACTTCAAAAATCCATATAAACCAAAAAGAAGACTGCTATGTAAAACAAATATAATAATTGTGTATTAAGGAAAGCATGTATATGTATAAATCCTATGAATAGCATCACATGAATAATTTTTCAGTCACTGAAATTGCTTTTTCATGAAAGTTTAAGTATGGTGAATATTTTTCCCATTTTTTATATTAGATATTAGTGAAATACAAATAAATGTAAAAATTTTTACAATGAAGTATGGCAACATATTTGAAAAACAAATTGTAGTCATTTGCATGTAATGAATAGCCCTTGAAAAGAATTAAATTTTCTATGATAGCATCACATGTATAATTTTTCAGAAAACAAAATTACCTTTATCATGTAAGTCTATATTTCATATGCCTGTAATATTTAAGTAGGGCAAATATTTTTCCATTTTGTATATTGGATATTAGTGAAAAACAAATTAATTGCATGGAATTTTTACAATGAAATAACAGTATATTTGAAAAAATGAAATGTAACCCTTTGCATGTAATGAATAGACTCCTGAAAACAAAATAAATTACAATGATTGCAGATGTTAATCATTAGAATATGTGGAATTTTTTACAATGAATTAGCAACATATTTGAAAAACAAAATGTTACTCTTTGCATGTATGTATAGAAAATAGTGAATGAAATTGCATTGATTGTTAATCATTAGAAATGCATGGAAATTTTTAAAGATAGGAAAATCATTAGTCAGCAATGTATTATCACAAAACATCATGTAAAAACCCAGCTAATAATGTCAGGTATATTAACAAAAATAGATGTGTATGTAATAAAGTAAACATGCAAACTAAATTGGCCCCCTGTAGAAATCACAAAGCTTGTAAAGTACATTTTTATGAATCAGCATAGAATGAGTATGCAATTTCAATGACATAATTTTTTTTAAACAATTTATCAACTTTATGATTTAATATTTAGTCTTAACATTTCAATTAGTCACATTAAAGCACATTCTAAACTATTGAATATAATATCAGTGAGGCCAAGTATTGAGTAAATCTTTCAAGATAGCCAAGTATGTAGAAATTTAAAGTTTTTTACTGTTCAGGTATAGTTAGGGGCAAAACCTACCCAAGTCACTTATTTAAAGATATGTAAAATGAAATTAATTGAACAGTAATGGGTGGGCTGTAATTTATTATTTCAAAATATTGATATTTGAAAATTTATTTAGAAAATACTATAATTTAAATTGGACATTAGTTCAGCATTATTTTGCCACAGAACTTTAATGATTTAATTATACTTTTCATCATATAACCCATATTTTTATTTGTAATTTTGCTAAAAGAAATCCTTAGAAATTGTTTTAAAAATATAGTTTTGCTAAAAATTATATTCTTTGAAAAATATGTACAATAAAATATGTGCAATTGGTGTGCTTTCAAAATGATTGAACAATGAAATAAAATTATTTTTAATAATAATAAAAATTTATTTTTAAACTTTTGTACACTACAAAAAAGAAGAAAATCCCTATTAATGTTTAAAGTAAATTATTTGTTTTAATTTCACTTAGTTACGAATTGATATTATTTAGTTACAATCTTTTTTCTTTGAATATCTTAATAAGTTCACTTCTTTGGTGATAATTCTAATTTAATTTATTTTGTTCTTAAAACTTTTAAAATTAAATTCTTTTTAAATTTCAGGTTACAATTTATTCCATAGATCTATAAAGTAATTGATAAGACAGTTCTTCATGATTCTTTCTCTAAATTTAAATTTTCTACAGCACTTAGTTCTAATATGGAATTTTGATGAAATTTCTTCATTTGATCTACTTTTGATAAATATTTGTGGTGATTTTAGTTTTTAGGATAGTCTAATGAAAAAAATGTAAATTCTGATATTTTATTGATTGTTGTTTTCACATATGATAGCTAAACTCCAATTCAACATTCCTTCTAATTGATTTTTTGATCACTTTGGTAAGTTTGTCAACAGACATGATCAATATAAATAGTGAGGCAGAATATATGATTTCAATATCATTATTTTCTATTTAATTGGTATAAAGCTTTGTAACTTACAGGGTAGTAATTTATATGTTTGAACCATGAGTCTTTCATGAATCAAGACTTGATAGAAAATTTAAATTCTTCCCATTTTAATATCTAGGTATTTTATTCAAGGCATAGGAGTTATATGAAGTGAAATAATGTTATATAATCAATATTTCACATCAATTTTTATCAGCAATTTAATTACTGTATTTAGAATTGCTGATGCTATAATTTCAATACCACATAGAAGTATAGAGTAAATAATTGAATGGTATCACTATGGATATACAAAAGTAGTCATCTTTTTAACTATAAATGTATTTTTTTAATTGGTATTAACCTCAAACTTGATTTATGTTATTTTGGAATGAAATTTTTACAATTGCTGTGATTCAGCAATATTGTAAGATAAGATATTCTTTGTTAAGATAAATATTAATAATTATAAACTGGTAATTTATCTGAATGGCATCATCAAATATACATACAAACACATACAATAGGATAAGTCTCTATTTACAATAAATCCACCAGGCTAGGGATAAATTACTATGAGGATTTCAAGAATGAGATGCTGTATAATCATTATTGTATCCTAACCATACTGGACCTGAGACATTCTTTTGCTTAAGGAAAATATTCATGTGATTCTTAAAACCTTGCAATTTTTCAATGTTCTTTATCTCTTTAGGTAATGATTTCCAAGTTCAAATAGCAGTATTAATTATTGATTTTTTCAAAATCTTTTTTCTATAATTAATGCAGGTAAAGTGTTTTGATCTGGAATTTGGATTATGAATAAATCCAGGCATTGAAATGATATTATAAGGTGGTAATTTCTTGATGAAAAAATCTTAACACATTGTGTTCAATATGATTAGCTGTCTTGGGAAAAGGTAGACCTAGACATATACTGCCTAGTTCTGGAAGAATTTATTTTTTGAAATGCTTAGGGCCCATTTTAATTGAATATCAAGTTTTCTATAAAAAACATATTTTAGATCAGTAAATAATATATTTTCAAAATTTAGGTGACTCATTAAAAATGAATGGAAAAATTGAATTATTACATAAGCTGGTAGTTGCTTTACTATTATTGACATACTTCTTATACCTATTGCCAATTTTCAGACTATTGCATTAGTGTATAATTCAAAATTTAGCCTCAAATAAAAAATTACTCCTAAATATTGTCTACAGTTGGAGCCTTAACATTTTTAAGATTAAGGGTTAATGTTGAAACATCATAATTTGTTATAGAGGGCTGCAAAATACAAAATTCTGTTTTACTTTCATTCATAAGTTACTTATGCATGTTGATGTACATTATTAATTCATTGTAATTATGTGCTACAGATTCATTTGCTAAATGCATGGATTTATTATCATTGAATATACATGTATCATCAGCATATTGAATTATATTGTAATGAGTTATTTTATGCATATTGCTTACATATATTCTGAAAAGAAGATAACCTAAAATTGTAACCTGAGGGATGCAATTGATTACAGGCAGCTAATCTGAAAATACATCATTTGCTTTAACTATCTGGAAACTATGTTTCAAATATTTAGTTATCAAATTTCTGCTATTGTTTGTAAATCCTATGTGGGATAATTTGTTTACTAGTATGCTATGATCAATAGAATCAAAAGCTTTAGAAAGATATAAGCAAACAATAGCTACAAAGTTATTTGCATCCAGTGATGATCTCCATTTTTCTGTAGCACTTAGTAGAGCATCAGTAGTTGAAAAATGTTTATGAAATCTAAATTGAGTGTTTGATAGTAGGTTCAACCTATTGAGATGCTCTGTTATTTGGTTATGTAATATTTGGTTAAATACTTTGCTTATTGGTGAAAAAATTGATAGTTTTTGCTTAAAAATAGGTGTAATGAGAGCAAGTTTTAAATAATTCAGAAAAGTAATTACTTTTTATGCATTCATTAGATATGTAATTTAGGGGACTGATTATAATACCTGCAGTGATTTTAAGTTTCCACAAATGGATTAAAGAAAGCCTGCATGATTTGTTAGGCTTAAGTTTGAGAATTGCTTTTAAAGTTTCAAAACTTGTTATAAAATGGAAAGAAACAAATTGAAAATCAATTGTTTTAATTTATATAGTTTCAGTCAGTTGTTAGTTAAAAAATAGAAACACATGTGATTAAAACATGATACTCAATAACATATCAGAAATCAATGCATATAAACTCTTTGTAAAGTGGAAATTTAAAACATACTTGGTTATACATAAAAAATTTTTTAAAAAAAAGCCAGAGAAAACAAAAGATGGAAAATTATGCTGCTACATACCTTATTATTTGTGTGTAGATGCACTTGCAATTGCTAGACTACATTATTTTTTAAGTATCTCTGAAGCACCAAGTTGATTAAACATGAATTTGTTGAATTCCATTGTGCCATTCAAAGCATCAAATGGTTCTGACTAGTATTTCATCTACACATCAACCATTATTCACAATTCAATGATGGGTTTTCCATTCTAAACACATAAACTAGTAAATGCATAAATCTACATGATAAATATTTTGTATTAATAACAAACTGTTTATAAAGAATTTGAGAGGTAGAATTGATAAGAAATTGGTAAGACAAGTACAAAGAATAATATTTCCCAACAAAGCAGAAATCAATGCATATAAATTTTGTGAAAGTTATGAAATAATAATTTATTGATTATCATAGTGAAAGACAATGCCTATAAAATCAATTAACCTTGGTATAAACTCTACTATGACTTGAAAATTTTTATGCATATTTGGATATTACAAGTTAGTACAACTGAGATGAAAGCAAAACATTAAATTCAAGGATCAAATGCACAACAATGTTTCTATGTGTAGATGTATTTGAAATCTAAGCTGTTTAAAGATGCTATGACACTAATTATTGATTGAAAATAGGAAACTTAATAAGTGTTCAGTGAATAAATTACCCAAGCATTGCCATGCAAATCAGAGTAAAAATATACCAATAAGTATACCTATATGATGAAGGCACTGTGAAATCAAAGTGGCCATTCCATTGCTTAATGCAAACATGACTAGATTGACTGAGATTTCACTTCATTTCACTAGAATAATCACAATTTTGATCTATTCTTCAACATGTTAAGAAAGAGTTTGGCTTTCTAATGCAAAACTACATCATCTATAATATACTATATAATTAAAAATGAAAAGGGTTGTGTTAGCAAATTATTCACATGTTGCTACATATACCCACACAGCCAATCCCTGGTAGACCAATGGTGTTCCACCAGTGGGAAAAACATTGGGCCACCAAGTGGGATTTTGCTACCCATGCACCAGTGGCTAACTGGTGGTCAACCAGTGACTAATTGGTGGACTACTGATGATAAAACCAGAGTTTTGGCATCAGAGCAATTTTTGAAATGTAACAATAGCTAAATTTTATATTGATAAATAGTTTCACATTGTAGTTTAACCAACACCAGCCCAACAAAGGGTTGTAGGAAATGATAATAAACTTAGCATTCCTATTGATTTTAAATAATGTTTATTTGACTGGATGAATTCATGTATTACCATGTAAAGCCAGGGGTGTGGTTTAGATCTCAAATACATCTACACATACAAACATTTGTATTCATTTGATCTTTGCATTAATATTTTTGCTTTCATCAAATTTGTAATAACTTGTATTGTAGAATCAGTGGCTAGGGACTATAGCAGCATTACTAAAGAACTAATTGACTCTGCAGAGGGTTACAAATGAGGCCTTAATAGAGGAGCCACAATTCTAGCAAAATAACAATAATAGTTCTAACAAACAACATTGGTAATTCATCCACTGTAGCTTGTAATTGTTTAGGTAAACACCCAGGATGACCAATTCATATGGCTTCCAGCTGAAGTGCTACCTGAGGAGAAGCAGCTTGTGATTTGAGTGTGTGGTGCTATCCTAATTGTCTCATTATTGAATTTCTATCTCAATTCAAATATAACAGTCTTGAAGTGGTTCTCATTTCTCAGCTCACTATTAAATAACACATAATTGCTTTGCATTCACATTAACCAGCAGTATAGTATCATCACAGTGTATAAACATTATAGGTGCATGTAGGAAATGAACAAGGGTCTTATTTTCCCTATACCTAGCTGTAACTTAATACAGTCCATGATTTAGGCTGCTAACTGTCTGAAAACTATGCATCAAATTGGTTCACAGTTAGCAGTACTCCCAAATTGTTGCCATGACTTAAGCAATTTTCATTATGCAAATGATCCAATTAAGCAAAAAAGTAAATATTGAGGAGAGTTTAACATGCTGCGGTGAGATAAACTCTATTGCTTGATTGCTACATTGGTTGCCCTGTTTTTACAAAGTTTCAATAATTACCTGTCTTTGTTTACAGTTTTGAATCATATGATCAATTTACCTTGCATATTCAATTTAGCAACAAACATGTAATACATCATTGAGGGGACAAATCAATAGCAATGTAAATTATTCTCAAAATTATTGAAGTGACGTCAAAGTGATGCAATCACTACAAATTACAAAATTACAAAGTAAAAATTTGATCAAATTTAAAAATAAAGATTCAAATGTCCCAAGTGACTCTACACACCCCCTTGCTCAATTTAATTCTGCAGCAGTAACTGGAGGAGTGGCCCATAGACTACTTTCTGAGTGGCTTTGACTAACTCAACAGCAAGGAGCTAGTCCCAGGTCTTTACTTTGGCATATTGTGGAGCTTATGTTAGCTGCATGAGTAACCTTTGGGTAACCACTTCATTAAAGAGCTGGAAGATTTGCAGTGTTGGAAGCCTGGAACTCATGGGGCAGTGATGGCATAGGTTGTTCAGCCTTCAAGTGAAGGTATCATAAAAATGTTGGTACAAGCAGAGCCCTTTTAGTGCAATCATGAGTGTGTTGGTGTCCAAAGTGTGCACATCTCTGGCATCAATCATATCAGGGTAGAAGGGTACAAAAACTTCTCATAAAGAACCCATTCATGTGGGGTAGTCAATGAACAAGGAGCAAAACTCCTGGACTTGCTCAACATCATAATGATTTTGATGTACTTAGTCACATCATAATATTGAGTAATTTTCTCTATGTTGTTTATCCACATTAAGTCACCAGACGCCTGAAAAAGTACCAAGACCCAGGGGTTTAGCTGTGCAATCTTCTTGTGGATTTTTCTGAGTTGTTCATGGACAGGTAGTCCTCTGGTAAAAATATTGGGAATTGTCAACATTCCATCTATAAAAACATGTTCTCCATTGTTGCTGTCTATGAGTTGGTTGCAGATTACTTTATACTCAGGAGAAATGTAAAAGTTGAGTAATGCAAAAGAAGACTAATTTATAATTTCTACAACTGTGTAAAACTAATGTTATAACAGTGTATAAAGAAAGCATGTATATGTATAAGCCCTCCTAATAGCATCATATGAATAATTTTTTAAAATATGAAGTTATGCCAATTTACATAAACCATTTCAAATTTTTTGAAAGATGGGTTTGCGTTTATCATGTAAGTCTATATTTCATATGCTTGTAATGCTTAAGAATTGTATTTTGGAAATTAGGAAAAAACGTATTAAATTGTAGTGATTGTGTAAATAGGTTAAGCATTAGTAATACATGGAATTTTTTTATGGATAAGAAAATTATTCATTAGTCAACAGTGTGTTATCACAATGCAATGTAGTACCATATTAGTCAGTTAACAATGTCATGTATATAAACAAAAACAGACATATATATAATAAACAAGGTAAAATGTAACATATTAGCAAACTAACATTGTCATCTATATAAACATAAACACACATATAGGAAATAAACAAGGTAATATATCACACACTAATTGCATCAACACATAAAGATTATTGTCTCAGTATAAAAATTAAAGGTGCTTGTGTAAAACACTATTGTGAATCAACACATAATGACTAAGCAATTTACATGAAGTCGCCCTAGATGGTGCTGCAACACCCTTGTCAATATCCATGTGTCAGTCAAGATCAAAATGTCATTTTGTGAGATATCCCCTCCTTTTCTTCAAATACTACTATCCAGCAATCCATTAGGTAAAACAAAAGTTGGTGGAGTTCTATTTCTAATATAGTCATTTAATCCAAAAAATGCAATGACAATAAGTCTCCTGAAATTGCTATAAATGTTCTTGAAAAAAATTGCACTCTTCTTGCACAATATTTTGCTTCACTAAAACTAAGAATGAACCCATCTAAAACTCAATTTTGCCAAATTTGCCTAAATCTATCAATAATGCTACAAATAGTTCACAATTTAAATTGAAATTTAATGACACATACATAGAACAAGTTAATTTTTTTAAATATTTAAGTATCATTTTTGATTCTCAACTTAATTGTAAAAAACAAATAACTAGTGTTATTAAGAAAATAGCTATTTCAACAAAGTCTCTTAGAAAAGTATCACAACAGCTTCCAACCACGGCAAAAATTTAATTATTTCACACATTAACCCTTTCAATCCGACTATTGCACAATTAACTTTCAATCATTTTTTCAGTATCTACCACTTATTATGACTCTCCTTAACTACCATAAGCAAAATTGAAAATTTTGAAGCTAAAACAAAATTTTGTATTTTACTGCCCAATAAAAGTAATCATAATGTTTATGTAGTGACTTTGAATATATATATATATATAATACTAATGCTCTTATTGACTCATAATTAAAATTATACTCTCACATAAATTTAATAGTTAGAAAATTAGCTATAGGTATAAAAAGTATGATATTAGTAGTTAGGCAATTACCACCTTGTGTGATAATTCAATTCTTCCATGTTTCATTATGAGTCACGTTAATTACACAAACATTTTATTTACTGACCTAAGCGCAGTGCTTTATAAAACATTTAATATTCAATTAAGATCGGCATTAAGTATCACAACGAAAAATTCATTGAAAATCAAACAGTAAATTTCTAGTTCAATTTTTTTCCAAAACAACTGGTTATATTGAATACCCTTCTGACATTCTACAAGCTAATCAGAAACTTACCACCTAATAATACGTTTAAAATACCGGGACTTACTCATAAACAGAATTCAAGATCAAATCTTTTTACATGTGTTAAGCATAAGAAAAACGTTTTAAAGAAATCCTTCATTAATGTCGCCATTCAAACCTGGAATTCACTACCTAAAGAAATTAAAAATCTTGAAAAAATTGAAATCTTTTAAAAAGCATTTAAAAATCTTCCTTAAGCAAAAATATATTACTGGAAAATCATGGCCAGGATACAAATTTTATAACAATAACTATACTATAACTCGTTATTAAATAGTACTATAGTAATTTATGCATAGCCAACAAGATTTCTTTTGTAATTTATGTGAATTGCATAAATGTGTTTTTGTGAATTTAATGACGCTATTTCAGATAAATTATCAGTAATTTCATTGTTAAGATTTATCCAAATAAATATTCTCTTATCTTATCTTATCTTATCTTATTATGAAGAATCATCAGAAAACATACTTCTAAAATTGAATTTAATTGACAAGAAGATTCAGTTTACAGAGGAGGTTGTAGCTGTGAACAAATTTCTTTTTTTGAATGAAAAATAACTAGAAAAAATAAAAAAATTGAAAGTTCGATCTATAGTAAACCAACAGACACAGGATTGTTATTAAACTACACCTCAAATATGCTTTTAAATTACAAAATATCATAAACTAATGGATGTATTCATAGAATATTTGACAATTTCAGAACATCTAGAAAAATTAAACAAGAAATGGGAAAATTTAAGATAGAATTAAAGAATAATGAATATCCAAATAATTTCATACATTGATACATTAGCAAATCATTAAAAAACATTTTAGTTAAGAACAAACGATCAAAAAACAACTAAACTAATTATGAAAATTGTTTGAAGATCGAATATTGAGGACTCCATATTGAAAACATGATAAAGAACTAAGAAAAATATCAATAATTATAGAATAATTTTGATTTATATATATTTTTTTATGGACCCCTAGATTTATTTTTCAATTTTGAGATGCAAAATTATAATTACAATCATTCAAAATCATCTACACACTTACAAAATCCAACTATTTGGTTACTATTAACACTAAATTTATAAAATTAATCATGAATACAAAACCATTCGATTCATATTTACTTTTTAAAATTTATATATAGCAATGAGAAACTGAGAACTAAATTCAAATCAACAACTGAAGAAACCAATAAATCCAATTTAATTTACCAAATAAAATGCATCTGTGATGAAGATTATATTGGCTTTCTAGTAGGCAACTATCAAGAAGGATTACAAACCTGAGGCCAGTTCTAGTATTTAATTAAATACGAAGACTAAAATTTGAAACAAAGATTTCAAGATCAAGTTATTTAAAAATCACTGAGAGCATTTTCATAAAATCCTGCAAACACATTCAAGCACCAAAGAAGACTGTATTTATAAATTAAACTATTTAAAGTTTAGAAAATTATAATTATTATTGTCAAATCTAGAAAATATAGATTAAGAAATGTGTAATGAAACTGACGATGACTTTATAAGTCGAAATATATCTGCATGTTCACCATAAGTTTAATTAAACTCCTTAAAAACGGTACATAAAAATGGTTTATAAATTGTCATTAGTGGCTTCAAAAAGTTTCCTTTGAATTCATAGTAAGCTGATAGTTTTTTCCTCATACAGCTCAATGTAATATTAATTGAGCATTTTTAAGGATTTTTAATAATTTTAACAAAAACATTCAAATATATTTCGACTTACAAAGTCATCGTCAGTTTTACAAATAATTCCCTTTAGCATGTCCGATAAATCTAATGTAATTTATAAGATTCAATGCACCTGTGGTGAGGATTATATCGGATATTGTGGTCGTCAACTAAGCAGAAGAACAAAAGAACATGAAACTAATTCAACCATTTCAAAACACCTTAAAAATTGTGGACTAAGTTATGATGTAAAAATTTTAAAGAATACCGATGCAAAATATCTTAAAATCACTGTAAGCATTTTAATAAGATCATTTCAACCAAGTCTAAATACTAAAGAAGATTATATACATAAACTATTGTTACCAATAATTAAGATTTAGTGAAATGAAATATTGCTATAAAATTAAGTAAATTTAGAGGGAATTATTTGTAAAACTGACGATGACTTTGTAAGTCGAAATATATTTGAATGTTTTTGTTAAAATTGTAATATTAATTGCCCAATTAGTTTGTATTCCAAATTTTCTGCGATAGTGTGTATCAATTCATGTATATAATATGCAAGTATAATTTAGATGACTTAAGACTAAGGCATGAATAAGCTGAATTTTTACATTAATACTTGGAATGTGAAAAAGTTTACTTATTGCTGTAATTGCAACTATCATTTTTTTGCTAAGCTGTTTATGAAAATTTAAGCGGCTGTCGAAAATAGCCCCTAGATATTTAAAATGAGTAATTTGTGTTATAGCTTTGTTATTGAAACGTAGAGTGCATCTGGATGTGCTGTTTTACTATTTTTATTTTTTATTAAACAAATCTGTGTATTTGAAGTATTAATTATTAGTTTGTGTGATGCATAAAAATTTGCTAATGTTGCACAATTCGTTTCAATTATATCTTCTGAATCTTCCACAAAGTGACTTGAGTGAAATATTATTTTGTCACATTTACATACGTATTAAATAGCAAGATTGTCTTTTGTGGAACACCGTCTAATGAAGTCAATCTGAGAAATGGTTATGCAATTTTACCCTATGCATTCTTTGGTATAAATTACTTGAGATTAAGTTGATGCTACTAGCTGAAAAATTCAACTTTATAATTTTAGAAATATGAATTTCATAGGTTAGAGAGTCAAATGCTTTTGATACATCAAAACATGCTATAGCGCAGTACATATTGTCATCAATATCTTATGTTTTTGTGAATTTAATGACACTATTCAGAAAAATTATGTTATTTAATTGTTAACATTTATTTGAATAAGGAATATCTTATCTTATCCCAAATAAATACTCGAAATCGCATCTATGGAAACAAATTCTCTCTTTCAAATAGCCTGTAGTCTGAACATGATAGGAAATATTTTGCAGACTGCATTGAAATATGCTTCAGTTGGTTTCGTCAAACTAGTAATGGAACTATTATATAGGTGCACACCATCAGTTCAAACAGAAAAAAATTAAAGCGCTCTCTGTACTGAAGGATTTGAAAAAGTGAATAAAGTTTTTAATATCTTTTGTTTATGATGATATTGCTGAAGTAAAAAACTACAGCACATTGAAGTGTGCTTTTAATTTTATTTCTATTGAAGACTTTTTGGATGGAAATCTTTTATAGATTTTTTATGCACCAAGGGCATCGCAATTTATCTCTTGTGTTCTTCATGAAAAAATTCACTAGTAGCTGATAAAAAAATGAAAATTCCTGATGAAACTTAATATTTTTTGTAAAATTTGATCGCGTAAGGCGCCGGCAGCCATCTGATACCGTCTTCAATTCAACAAGTTTTAAAAAGAGAAGATATCCCAGCTATTTCTTGAAATATGTAAATCATTAAACTGCATTCTGCCGAGTTGTTCCAGATCTTCTTTCGTTTGATGATAATTTCCTTTTAATTACACCAAGATTAAATATTTATAAAAACGATGTGTGGATGCATGTACTAATCTAAGCGTTCAATTGCTTTTTCAGAAATTTTTCAAAGAACTTTCTAAAGGATTTTGGTACTGAAAGGAAACTGCTAAAATCTTCGACTGTTTCATTTTGGTCTTTATTAGATGTTACTACACATTATTATTTGTGATTATAGATGCATATCACTACATTTCATCAATATCAATTGGAATCTATTAAATATATTATATAATGTAATGCTTTTATCAGACAAGACCTCTAGTGGCGAATTTTTCAGGTTTGCATCCATCTAAATAATAAGCTAGCCGATCACAGATATCCATGATACTTCCATTTTCAGCTTACAAAAACTATAAATATTAAGTTTAACATTGGAAAGTAGATTTATGATGATATTTTGCTTCATTATCCTAATGAGACGAGTTGTTTTAAGGTGTAGTATTACTAATTTAAAATAATACAAATATAGCAAAGAAAGCAAATAAGTTGAATCAACCTCAACTAAAATATAATGGACTTTAAATAAAAGAGAATACAACTACAGAAATTAACACTTCGCTAGACATTATTAAACAAATCTATTTGAAAAAAATTGTGCAAAACAAAACTAGAAACTCTAAAATCATAGAAAAATAGTCTTCATTTCATCGATTCAATCGCTGAATTTGTGATGGGTTCATTTGAATTATTGACATGTTCGCTGCCCGCCTCATCATTTTTACACTCAACAATGGTATTTGGTGTCGTCTGCTGATCACCTCTGAAGTTGGAAGTGAAAGCGAGGGCATCAAAAATACGGCGACGTCGATGGAATTTGATCTGTTGAGCAAATTCTAAATAACGAGGAGTTTTCTTCCAGAGGTAGAAATAATGCACCAATTCCTTGACCGTTCGCCCTAAAATTTAAATATTTACACTAAATAAAACGAGAACACAATAAACGAAGTTAAAACTCATTTTTATAACAACCCAAAATAAAGGTTTAAGTCACACTCTTTGGAAATACAAACACGTTATCTTGCAATAAGATCAACTATGAATTTTACAGACTGCGTTGATGATGTGATGTTCACTGGCGTGACAAAACGCCAGCAGAAAAATGCATACAGGAGTACTTTTCAACTGCTGTGCCGTCGCACCTTTCTGGTGTACGGGGACTGATGTCGTGGCAAGTAATTACAATTAAATTAGTGAAACCAAAAAATATTTTTTATAACGAATGTGCCATTAAAAATTTGTGAAGCTTTATAATGTGCAGTAATTTAAAAAATGATGACTTATCTACTGATACAAGCAACAATGAGTCGTGGAGAGATCAAAATCAATGTGAAAGGACAGTTATTATTGCACATATGTACATGCCAATTTGAAGCAAATCGTCAAAGAGGAAGAATTCAGTGGATTCCACTCCTATTGTAGAACAAGTATATAATTAATAAAATAATTAATGACAATACATAAAATTTCACACTAGCTTCAATATCAACAGAAAAATAGCAAACCATTACTAACCGGGCAAAAATTCGGCTTGTAAACGGAAGAAATCTTTACCGATGGTCGCTAAACCAGATTCAAATGCCTCTATTTCAGCGCATTCCCACGAGGCCTGTGCAACAGGTTCACAATATTCACCATCAGTACAGATGAGATAAGAACCGTCACATGAAGAGATGGGCTCGAAAGACTTCACTTCGCTAACTTCAGCCTACAAGATGAGACTATTTCTCAGTAAAAATAGAAGAATAATATATTTAACATACTGAATAAATAATAAAGCACTTTCCCAAAATTGGTATTTTTTTGCCATTATTCCCACAGTATTCACTCGAAATTAATTTTCTTTATTATGGAGGTAGGTAGTATAGTTAGGCACTATATATATATATATACTATGGAAATTTGAGAAAAGTGTACAAAGCGCAAGTTGAACCGATTCTTCCATAGTACAAAGCGCAAGTTAGCAGTTCGGCGTTAGGGAATATTTCTAGACTATATTTGTATATTAGGAAATGTCCACATTACTGAAAAAAACACTTTCTAAAGCATTTTTAAATTCACATATTTTTTATTAAAAAATTACTGAAGTTTCTATATAAAAAAAGTTTGCACGCATACTTGCGCTTTGTACACTTATTAAAAATTCTCTTGTAATCTTTAAAAAATACACGCACACCTAAATATACAGTTTGGAAATCACTAGCACATTCGAAAAAGTCTATTTAGAACAAATTTTTATTATGCTGTAGTTACTCCTTGCACATCAGGCAAATTACCCACTATTAATAGGCGCGTAAATATATTAAATTGCAAGCTAGCGGGTTCTTAAAATCTACAATATATATATATATATATATATATATATATAGCTGGTGCTAAATAATTCGGTGATGCGTATATCTGGTATTAAATTAAAAGTAAATATTGGTAATATACAGAAAATTTGCTTCACCACACGTATTCCAAATTTTTTATGCATTAATTATTTACAAAAAATGGGCTTGCTAAACTTGACCAAACACTACTGGAATTTCATTGCCAGTGTTAAATTGGATGCTCCTCATTCAATAATGCTTTATTTTATTATTGAAACATGTCATACGTGACTCCTTAGTAGGTTCGTCAATGAGATAGAATATTTTTTTGAGAAACTATTCGATAACAGAAAAAATAACATCATTTTTACAAGTATATAATATATATATATATATATATATATATATATA
>CABFPE010000023.1:1421252-1437820 GCA_900660155.1 Hofstenia miamia
ATATATATATATATATATATATATATATATCATAACACTGTTCCCCTATAACACACGTATATGATAAATGTTATATTCCTTTAGGGTCCGTACGCTATCTTATCACCAAATATTGGCATAGTTGGAATATAAATTTCATTAAAAATTAAGACGCTATTATTATTATTATCGACAAAAAATGTTTCGTTTTTTCTTTTTAAGTTAAAAAATTGTTTTCTGAGGTCCACAATCAAGCATTTCACTGGATTTCTAATGTAAAGTTTGAATAAATCAATTTCAATTAAACATCGATTTTAAATTTAGTCTCAATTCATGTAAATACAAAAAGCTGCAACTATTATAGGCAATTTTGGTGTACCCTTGATAGATCCATCAACAAGACCAACAGAGGTAATAAAGCGGCATCAATACTAAAAACTAGCACTAAATTCTGGGACAGTTCCTTTAGCTTAAATATAATCAAATTGAGGAATGCCTTAGACAATTATATAAGATATCAACCTAAATTAAAATTATTTAATAAAATACTGAATCTGAGAAATAACGTGTATTTGCAATGCCAGTGATCTTATAAATTACATTAGATTCACCCATTTTTATTGTATTTGTTGACAATTTGTTTTTATTTTTATTCTGAATAGAATTGTTTCGAATTACTTGGAGGTGCTATTTGAACAATCCTAAGTAGTTCTATACATCCAAAATCCTTCAACCGAGTGCAGATCAGTGATGTGTGGATAGATCATTTTTAATGCCGAGCCCAGCCGTCTAAATATAGTTCGCTATCTGTACCCCGAGGATCCGAAATTTTTTAACTGTATCTGAAAACGAATTTTTTTTACTAAGCAGTTTTAAGTAAAATTTCGAAACAATTCACGATAATTATATGTTAATCTTTTCAACCCGTACCCGTCCATACCCGATAATTATGCGTATCCGCTCTTACTCGTATCCGCACATCAGCTATCTAAATACATGAGTACCTTTGAGAGATATAAACTAATTATGAAATTTTTTGAAACTATTTTAATACAATCAAATTTAATCATAGCGGAATTTTTTGAATGGCCCACAAAAGTATGCTATACCCAGGGCAGACTGTATTTAAGGACATCAGTCTGTTAATAGTTTAGAACTGAAAAAACCAAGATTTTATTGTAGCATCATTTTCTAGCTTATGACAAATGCCTAGAGTAGAATAGCCCTCGTGATATACCTGATATTCTGGACCAATTCTTGGCTCTTTTTTCCAACTGGGGGCATATTCCTCATCGCTTTCGCTGTCTGGAACAATGTCATCTGTAAGAATATACAAACGACTTTTTTTGGAAGGTACATCGCACTCTTCATCAATTTGAGGCCTTTCTGGGGGAGTCAAAGTAGGAGCAGATGGTTCATAGAGTCGCAGTAGCTCCTCTAATGACATTTCACCTAAAGAAAACTTTGAAACCAATTTTTACGAAATAAATTTTGTAAAAATTCAACCCATTTATAGACTCAATAGGCTGGATTGAAATGAATGGAAATAAATTATGTTAAAATGAGAAAATGGCACAGAACCTAGAATTAAAAAATGTATATATACCTTCATTTTGCAAGGCACTGAGTTCATCTTTAATTTCATTCTCGTCGACATTTTGTTCTTCTTCATCTAAAGTAGATTCGTCGTCTATGCAGTCAGCCTGAGAATCGCCTGGGCAATAATCATCTTCTTCGCTTATTTGGGAATTGCTGACCGAAGGGTCACTATATGGGTTATCAATTCCCATCATCACTGCTGGAATTCCAGCAAATATATGGTTCGGAAACTGCTTAAATATGTAAGTTAAGGACAAATTTGATAGAATAACCAAAGACTAAAAAATGAACTGGAACTTTTCCATAATTAGAAAAGGAAAATTCAATTTATATTCTGACGGTTGTTGATATAAATGAACTACCATTTCCCCTAACTCAATAATGCTAAAGAATATACTGGTTCAAAATGGACAACCCTCAAAATCTGGTAAATTTTTCAACTTTCAATATAAAGTACATGTATATAGTCTTTTATATTTTGTGCATTTTTACTTATTGCTTTATATCTTTAAAGGAGTATAAGCATTGTAAAATACATTCATATTAAGAGAAGAGAGAAATGTCGAAAATTGTCTAATCATACTTATAATATCGTAAATATCATCACTAAACTCTTAGATATTGATCAGTGGCTCTGTTGGTCAAACCAAAAATTATCAAGAAAAGAAATTGATTCTCGGCCATATTTATGGTTAAACAAAATTGAAGCTGCATGGAATTGTACTTGATATAGGAAGAATAATATATTATACTTACTTCTGTACTCACTAACATGAACAGACTTACATGCAAAATTTAAATTTTTTAATGACCAATTAAAAGTTTTGAAAATAAATAGCTGCTTTTTTAATAAATAAAAAATGAACAATAATGTAGTTGCGATAAGCAAAATGCATGCAATAGCTGAATGTGATAATTTGGCCCTAAATTTCTGAAGTAGTATAAGTATCTAACACCAGAAGCCATTTTATGTATCTTTTTAAGAGAAATTTATCTAATTTTAAGTCTTTGTCAATATCAACACCTAAATATGTAACATGGTCACTTTGTTTTAGCGAAACACTGTTTACAATTAATTCAATTTTGTTTGTTATTTCTTTTACGAAATTGCAGGAAATATGAATATTAATTTTTAATTGATTGGATGAGAAATTATTTAAAAATTTTTGAATTTCTCGTGGTCCTAAATGCATCATTATCTGTATCACCAGGAAATGGATACATTTCACTATGATTTGCATATTAAATTATGTCATTTACATAATTATTGCTTAAATTTTCAAAGGTTCTCAGAATATCTTATGGAACAAGATAAGTTATTCCATAACAGACTTGAGGTATGTGTAAATTAATTATTCCAGGCATCTGAGTTATTTGCTTGTCTAAAACATTATTTATAAACTGCCACTTACATTTACTTCCAATTTTTGGCAAAACATGCGACAAAATTTTACGTGCGCTTCTTTTTTGTGATTAATTTTTGTAGATCATTGCATTTCTTATAGTTGATTCTGCTGGAACAATCTCAAGGTCTTTAATTTCATCCCAGAGTGACTTTTTTAATGCCAGGCTCCATAATTTCAGCTGTATTAGTGAATCGATCACAATCTTCTTAAATCTTCAGTCTTATACATTTTCTCTTGAGAGGAATCCAAACATGTAATTATCACAATTTAATGAACACAGATATTACGAGCTCTTTCATAAAAGTTGCTTCATTGAAGCATTTAAATGACAGACTAATGATTACTGATCTCTTAGAGCACCTACAAAGTATATTGACACTGGGATTATGGTCTGAGAATGTTAACATACATTAGTGATGAAATAATCTAGTAAGGCTCTATTACGTCTTGGAGTTTCACTGTTAACAACACTCAGACCAAAGATATTACAAAAGTTTTCAATGTTAATTTATCACATATATTGAGGTAGTTTATGTTATAAATTCCAAACAGCATAATATTAAATAATAATTGTGAATAAAAATAAGAATCAAAGCAAATTTATTGCTTAATGTATTCAAAATTCTACAAACTAACACATGACAAAAGAAAAATAAAATAAGCAAATAAATTACTAAAAATTAATATGTACAGTATATAATAATATAATCAATGTTTGTGTGAATGTTTGTGTAGGTGCTCAATGTTGGATGTATGTTTCGAATGCATGAAGTGTATTACCGTCACCTAATGTATATTGTTTCATTTTAATAATAATAATAATAATAATAAGAGTTAAAGCAAATTATTGCTAATATGTATATAAAGTCTACAACTAACTAACACATGACAAAAATACTTACAAAACTATTTACATATGCATTATTAATTATAGAGCAGTTTTAAAAATAATTTGACCATGCACTGAGTTATCTATGCCCAATTATTTTTGTTTATTCAATTGAATTGTTTATAATTTTTCTCACATGTTATATCGATATTTAATTCATTCCATAAAATTGAGCATCTGAATGAAAATGCATCTTGACGTTTATTGACACTAAAAAGTGTTTTATTCCTTTTATTGATTGTAATGTAATTATTGAGAAAACTTAATTCATGAATAAATTTATGAATCATACATAAAGATTGATACTGAATAAAATAAATCGGGGTTAAGATATCATATGACGATCTTAATTACGCAATAGACTCATGCTTTTCAATATAATTCAGTGTTCTAAATGACCAGTTAAAAATTTTTGATAGTGATGAACGTATTTGCGATGTTATATTTTGAAAGAGAAATTCACAGTAATTAAATTGACTCAGCACAAATGAATTAATTAGTTCTAGATGAAACGTTTTTCCTACATGCCGCAAATTGTAAAAATATTTGATTCCAAATGACATCTTTTTTAATTTTTGGGAAAGAAAACTATCAATTTTAAGTTATTGTCAATTAGTACACCAAGGTAATTTACGCATGTGTTTTGAATAATTTCAGTATCACAAACATTAATATTAATATTTTGAGTAAACTTTCTTTTTTCTTTCGATGAAAAAATGATAAATTGAGTTTTATCAGAATTCATTTTTAGTATATTACAATTGAAACATGTTACGAGATTTTTGTCAAATGCTTGGTTGCCTCAAAGGGATTTTTTGCTGTTCGTATTATGAAAGTATCATCTGCGTATTGATAAACAGTTCCGTTTTCCAAGGATTTTGAAATATCATGTACGTATATTGCAAATAGAATGGGGCATAGTACAGTTCCTTGGTGTACACCTAAATTTGTAATAGTATATTCTGAAAAAATGTCAATTTTTGCGCGTTGTTTGCGATTGCTTAGAAAACTCATAATAAAATTTATTGCATTAATACTAAAACCTTGTCGCCTTAATTCTTCTTTTAAAATATCGAAATTGATAAAGTTATATGCTTTATTTAATCAAGTATAGCTACCGCTGTGAACAAATTTTGATTTAAATTTAATTAAATTTTTCTGTGATTGATAAAATCGCATCAGTTGCGCTGAATTTAAGTCGAAATCCAAATTGATTACTTGATAAAATTTGATTGTACATTTGTGCAGTTAAAGCTTTTCAAATATTTTTGAGAAAGGGTGTGTTATGCTATTTGGTCTATAGTTCATGGGATCTAGCGGGTCTCCTGTTTTAAATAACGATGAAATATCCGATTGTTTTGAAAGAATTGGAAAATACTTTAATTAAATGCTACAAGCAGGTATTCACCAAAAATGCAAAAATATTATTTAATTATCCAATATGGTAGATTACTGAAACCACAAGATTTATTATTATCTAGCTTATTTAAAACTTTTTAAAGCTCATAATACAAAATTAAGTTGAAATTAAACTGCTTCTTTTTATTTCTGTGTTGTTGGGTTGAAAAGTTCCTATTTTCTTCAAATTTAATATTGAATTTACCCATACTTTAAAAATTTCTGTTTAAAATTTTTGCGATATCCTTCTTGTTTTTGTATGTTCTATTTTAATATTTAATTGCTTCAATACTAATATTTGTTCCTTTATATTTCTCAATACTGTTATTAAGAAAATTCCGTTTTTGGCTAGATTTCTTTAGAAGTTTGAAACCAATCCTTTACCTTAGATCAGTTACCTTAGTTTGATTAATTGCTTAGTCTCCTTATACTTAGGCAAATTAAGATTAATAGGATTCAATTTCGCAAGTTTATTTTTTTTAATTACCTGGTCTTTACACAAGTCGGAATCGTGGGATTGGTTAATTCAGTGCTAATAAAATTTGGTTCACAGCAGTGCGACTTTGTTTAAAGCGTTGATGATTTCACGGGTAATAATCAGATATTGTAGGGCGAAATGGGTAGCGTGAATTAGAGAAAAAGTTTCTTAAATTCCTAATGAAATGTAAGAGTCCTTTGTTGGAGAGATGGATACCGTCCCAAGCAAGAAGAGAAGGATCAATAATGCATGGAGAGAGCAAAACTTTTCCAAAATTGGGATTACAGTGAAATTTCTTTTGGCGAGATTGTGCATGATGCGATTGCATTCTTTGATTTCAAAGTTGTTTGAAGAGGTTGTGATCAGCGCAGACAGGTGTTATTCCAAAGATTTGACTTGGGGAATTCCGTGTGGATTTCGCTTAGCAGCATTTTCAGATTTGATTCGAAATTCACTGTTTTACCTTTCAATGCGTCCATTAAGCCAATGTTTAAAATGACAGAATTGACGTGTGTTTGTGCGTAGAGCGCTATTTTCCGGGTTGTTGCTTCCCGGATAAGAATGTATTGTTGTCAGATGAGTGTGAAATAGACGATGTGAACGTGCGCGTTTCAATATTCTACTTCCAATGATAAGTGCAGTACTCCCGGGTTTTAATTGTTTTTTCGCGAATTCGATTCCGTTTTATGAGGTTGCTTCTTTGGCGTTGGTGCATCCTTGGGAATCAATGTATGTGAGTGGCAGAGTTTGAAATGACGGATTCAGTCGAGGAAGGTATGTTTAAAGGGATAACAACGAAATCTTTCAAAAACAAAGAAATGTTCACTATATGTGATTATTTGAGAAGCAATCAGAATCGACTCATTGGTCTGAGGCAATACTAAAATAGTAAAGGAAGCATTCCCTGAAATCTATAGCAGTCTATTCTTTCTTCAACAGGATGTGATGTCGTTGCACACTATCTACTCGTGGGTACATCACACGGAAAGAGATGCAAAAAATTGCAAACTTTAAACACATGAAACTACAGAATTAACGCACAATATATGAAAAATAATTTATCTGAATCTATCTTTAACAAAAAATTTCTTTAACATAAAACTAATGAAAAATTCCAACCAAATAAAAAGTTAATGGAATTTCACACTAACAATTAACAAAAATTAAAAAATATGTATGTACATATTTTACTACAACCCCGCTATATAAATCTACTGATAATAAAACCACCCGCTGAATATATCAAATTAAGCTTGGGGTACATTCTTCAGAATTTATTGATTTAGTATTGTAAAGTGTATTTGTTTATATTTTTTGTAAGTGTTTAGATAAATATACATCATCATCATCATTATCATCAAAAACGCGGATGAATACGTGTCAAGCAGGAAAATGATAGCACATTTCTCAGGAAATGAAAAACTTCAAGATAGTTAGCAGCAAGTTGCTTTATACAAATGGTTCAAATTCGCACGTTTGAGACACATTTCATTTTGCTATTTATTGATAATGATACGGTTATAGCTCCACAGGTGGAGGAAGACGACAAGGTTAATGAGCCGATCCATGACATTTTAGATGATGAAAGGTTGACGAAGAAATATACTAACCTTTAGCGGGATCACAAATGCAAAATAAACTACATAATCTTCTAGCGTTTACTAAATTACTTCCTTTAAGAACATTGATACTTTTGAAATGAATTTTGCAAGATTTGCAAACCACTACACAAACTAATTAAAAATAGTTAAACATTAAAATAAAACCTATATTATTAAAAATCGAATATAATTAAATGTTATTTAAATTTATAAGTGCAGAGAAATAAATGTAAATTTCTATTGCATAATTTCAGATTCAGATATTTACAAATTACGATGTCTCTTTGTGAAAAATGCATTTTACAAATGTATTTTAATTTTGTAAATTATGTGTTAAATATTCTTAATTTTTAAATTCAATCTTAAATGCAAATTTTTATATCAGGAAACAAAATATCAACATATTAATAATATTAAGAGCAGAATGGGTCATTAAATAAGCCTTGTCACTTAGCAATGTAAGCTATTTTCTAAAAAATCATATATTAAAATTCGTCATTGTAATGATTTAGACTATGAGTAATGAGCAGTGAGTTGCCAGAGGGGGCTTCTAAGCCTTCCAGTAAAAGTCATTTGAAGACCCAGAAAATTCTTGCGAATATATCACCTAATGTTACTCGTAAAGTTACTTGTAAGATTTTTTCAATTGATCGTGTAATCCATATACATTCAAAGCAAATTAGTAAATGTGTGTCATTAAATTACTGTGAAATAGATTTTCGTGATTTACAATTTACAATGTGCTGAGCATATTACAGCAAATTTTAAAATTTTATGAATTGCTAACTTCTGTATATTTTTCTCTCTACATCGAATTATTTAAGTCTATCAGTGATAAAACTAAAATCTCTTTATACAACTGCAACAATCTTCAGTTCTTTATGTTGCAATGAAGAGCCAGAAGTCTTCCCTTTATCTTTATAGATATTTTATAATATGAGACATGAGCGAGAAGTTTCAACTCAATATTAGTCTGTGTGGAAATCCTCTCTAGATGCATCAGAAACCAATTGAGCTCACAGTGATTCATATGGAAACATGATTTATGTGCAAAAATAGCCCTACTTGTTCAAACGTTTGCTATTTTTGTAAGAGTTGTGTAAAAAACTTAAAAATGAGGTTAACATTCAAATATTCAAGAATTAATGTAGAAAAAAATTTTAGAGGTAGTTTCAAAATCTTAGCGCACTGGATTTACTGCGATTTCGAAGTAACTGGAACAAATTATTCATAAATTGAAGAAACATAGCCAGTGTTGAGAATGTAATTTCCCATTGATATTTGATGGTTTGAGACAATCCATATGTAATATATTTAGACTTCTAAAGTACAGAGTCGCGCTTTATGATAATACGTTTCTCTAATGAAAGGCGCCAGAAATTATCATGGGAATGTATTTCTTTCACGTGAACTGACAATGTGAAAAGCTTATTGAAGAACATATATCCAAAGACAAAATTAGATTCAACGACATGCGAATGTTAGCTAAGGCTGTCTGTAGAGCAGGAATAGCCTTTGAATGAGAAATCAGTATTCGAGTCGTTAACGTAAGAAACCCATTAGCGGCTGGCAACATTTAATTCAAGAAAGTGAAGTGACGGAGTTGTAGCTGTTTATATCCGTAGTGATTTGAATTATCAACGATTTGCATGATTCTCATGGTTACGAAATTTGATGGTTAAATATAGTAATGCTCAATTTCGTTTTGTTATAGTAGTATACAGTGTATTATCATCTTAATCTGGGTTATCATATAGTTTTGATGGATCATTTAAAGCAAGGAATATAATATATTGTAGGAAATCCAGGAAGCAAAATTTTTCTCTGTGGTTACTTAAATGATGTTTGTGTTAGATGACGTCCTCACACATTCAAATGCAAAATTCATAGGCAAACAAAAGACTGAAAGTTAACTATCCTGTTTGTTGTAATTTGCTCACTTGTGTTTCTTATTGGCCATCGACGATTTCTAAGGTTCACAGAGGGAAAAACCTAGGATTGAAAATGTTGACGAAGTGCGTGCACTGGAAAATATATTGCATTCGCGGGTGGCAATAGTTTTTTATTAAATATTTAAATTCCAGCTGGGCTAAACTGCCCGTGTACCAATTAAATTCAACAACTGCATTCGCGGGGTTAAAGTTTTTCATTTAATACTTTGTAAATTTAGAATGCAGAGCGGTTTCAGTTACGCATATTTTATGAATCAAAGAGCGCAGAATGATGCAGTGAATCACATGCGAATACAGTTTATCAAATTCCGTTTACCCAGTTGATACGGTGTGCACTGCAATTAAAAACTCAGTGCACACTGATTTTGCTGCGAACGCGCCCATTATCAAGCTTCGAGCTAAGCGACACAATTATAAAGCATTGTTTGCCCTATAAGTTAATAGAGCAGCAGTTTTACTTACTCCATTTCATAATAACACCTGTCCCCTGCGCACTGTTACAAAGACCAATAATGACTGTTTTTTGCACAACTTATAAAAATCTTGCAGAAACTAAAACAACGACATGTGAAAGCTAGTCTCAGTTACAAATACAATGATTTATATACAGCGGTTGATATTTGACAATTCTAGGAATATTTGTGTTGGGAACTTTTGCTCGTGGGTGGAAGAAAGTAAATAGTCCTGGGCAGATCTAGTTAAGACTTTGACAAGAACTACTTGCCAATAAATTCAGCGATATTAAATGATTATTATGACAATATCTCAACCTCAGAAACAGTCGAAACAGTAGCTCAAATAAATTTAGCGCATGTGAAGTTTACTAAGGTGTGTGTTTGACCAGATCAACGGTCATAATATATTATATTCAAAGATATTTTCCAACAAGTGTCAAGTTTTGCATAGATAGTGCATTTAAGGCAAATATAGTGAATAGGTCAATAATATTCAATTTAAATTCAGTCGCAGTGGTTTTACTACTCAGGCTTGTATCATAATTTACAATGACATTGTGAATTAGTGTCCACTGGGATTATTTAAGAATATTAACACTTGATATGTCCAAAGCATTTCATACCATGTCGAATATGTTCCAACATCTCCCCCAGGCGTCTGCCAATCAAACAACGCTGTTCAATGAGTGCATCAAATGGATTGCATACAGTGCAAAATGTAAACTGATTGTTTGACTTGATATGCCATGGTTAGACTACATTAAGTGATTCGTCACCTGAACAATTATTGTTTCTGAGCTTCAATTGGCAATTAGGTGAGCAAGTCTTCATCGGCTACTCTAATTTTTCTAAATATAATTGCTCTGATAACTGATCGCCTAGTCTACCCTACGTCACGCTATGTACCTACTTCATTGATACCAATAATGACTTTTACTAATATGTGCAGAACGAGGAAGGCTGCTCATCCTTCGTTGATGGAAGCAGATAATGGTGGTGCCCCTATTGCAGCAAATTTTATCGTATGGAGTGTTTATCACAAAGTCCTTTAACCATTAAAAGAAGAGTACTGGTAGTAATTCCAAGGACAACAAGATCCTCAAGCATGAACAGAGTGAGTCTAACACTGTTCTGCAACGTGCGTGGTTTCCATGCGCGAGGTAATGGTCAATAGTCACACCACTGTGTATTCTATGCTACAAACCAACAGCTTAGAGGTACAACATGATCATTTTGATCGAATTGTGGATTACCTAAGAGGCACATATTTTTCCTTTAAGAATGATTTATCACATACAACATTGTTTGAAAGAATATTACAAATTATTTGTGAGATAGATGGATCTGGAAAATTGAAGAAATGTAGTAACATTTCGTTGGATAATGCAACTTATTACTCTAAGAACGCAATCGTACAATTCCTGGAAGCAATCAGTGAGTTCCTTATTCTTGAAAATCTCAAAGAAATTTATGAAATTCCGGTTATTGCTGTGATGGACAATGAGGCTATGGACGTCAGGCAGAGAACAGAGTTTTCTATTTGTCTAATATATGTTGCTAGTGATAGATCTCCCAAGAAGGCTTTCCTAATACTTTTCCGAGTAACCCAAACATTCTTTCATCACATCTCAACACATAAGTGATAAACTTGTAGAGTTTGGTATCTAACAAAGTAGAATGATTCGATGGGGCTTCAAGTTTTTCAGGATGCAGAATCAGCGTTCAAATTGGCCTACGAAATGATCTTGGTTTTGAGAATTCGCACTATATTCATTACAGAAGCCATCTCTTAAATCTGGTGGTAGCAAATGCTGGAGATACATTCAAGCCCATGAACTCTGTCTTCTCTTCGTTTAATTCCCCGTGGAAATTTATACATCAAAGCCCAAAGCTTGAATTGATTAAAGTTAGAAATACACGATGGACATCAAATTATAGAGCAGTACGCGCGGTTGTTAAAACATTACCTGCTATTGTGATCTCTCCTCCGAGGCTGGTGAACTTCTACTGACCTATCAAATCAAGAGAGCTACGGCAATTCTGTTTGGTGTATTCCACATTTTGAAAAGTTTGAATTTCTTGACTTTGGTACATCAATCTCCTAACCTTTCTTTAGTCGAATTTCCGGATAAGCTTAAAAGATTTTGTGCCAATTACAGCAGATTATTGACGAAAATTACTCCTACTAGTTAGATTCGAAATTCCAGCTATCCATACATTACAGCTCTCCTGCATAGACTGAAAAACGGTTTGGTGACAGTGTCACCTCAATCGCGAAAGCTGCTTATATATATATATATATATATATATATCAGATGCTGACGCAAGGGCAGATCAAATTAGCTGAAATTTGGGACTTCTTTAAGAGTGAAACAGATTGTGACTGGGAAGCTGTAAAGTGTGAGTATAATTGTTTTCGGAATTGTTTGGAATCAGTAAACATCAGTGAAAACTGAACAAAAATGAAAAAAAAACTTAGATTTGTCTGGTGCATTTCCAAACTTAAAATTTTTGGCTTTGTGAATATGCTCGAAACAGCATATGTGGATCGATCACTCTCTGTAATGAGAAGAGTGTGCATAAAATTGCACAACCTAATTACCTCAGAACACTTAAGTTCCCTAATGCATATTTCAATTAACGATCCACAAGTTCTGATCTCTGATATGTTGAAAAACATATATTTTTGCCACGACAAGAACCTCCTCTAACTCTATGATCTAGATTGAATATTTACCTGTGGTGTATCTATGTTTTTGTATTTGTTTAAAAAAAATTGTAATGCGATTTTTTTCAAAAATAGTACTATAGTAGTAGTAGTAGTCGTAGAAGTAAAATGATTTTATTGCACTAACGTACAGACTAACATTATTACAAATTTATAAAAGCACACTGACTTAGACATGCGGCATTTAGTACACCGGCAAACCAAGTGATAAAAACACGAGTAGTTGTTATTGTAGCTGTCAACAAATACTTTCGAAAAAAGAGATTTTAGCCCCTTCTTAACAATGAAAGGGGACCAAAAAGATTTATTTGCGTTGATATATGAACGAAATTGGCTAAACGCACAATACGTTGAAACAAATTTTGATGCTATTTAGCCTTTTTAGTAGTAAATGATTTAAACAGTAAGTGACCACTGAAGCGAAGATTTGGTATACATGGAAAGTAATAAGAAATGTAATGCGAAACATCCATGTCATAACAACTAAAAACCAGCTTGTTTAGAAAACAGAGGTCTAAGTATTCTAAATAAAGTGAAACAGCAGGAGAGACAGTTATGTGAGTCGATCTTTATAAGTGTCACCTTTGGCCAGCCATTTGGTGCACCGTCTTTGTAACGATTCAAGACGTTTTATATCAGATAAGTTTGCAGTCCAAATACAGGAAGCATACTTCAGAGTTGATAAGACTAACGATTTATATACAATTACTTTATCTCTGACTAGGGCACAAAAAGGAATGTTTTATTTCATCTGAGTAAATATGGCATTGCAGGACTTAATCTTTTGAGAGATATGTAAACTCCAACTAAGAGTTTGAGAAATTAGCAGACCAAGATCCCTAACAAAAATCTATTTAACAAAACAAAATAGTAGTTCAAAGTTCCAGTCTAGTCATAAATTCTATAATTTCATTGTCTTTTTAGCCAATATATCTTCTACATTTATTTTCTCATCTGAAAACCATTGAAGGTTATCCGCGATCAAATGTCGATTAGCGCAACCTGAGCAAGTCGCAATGACAACGCCTACCGACATAAGCCTGTCTAGAAATTACAACAAAGTAAAGATTTCGTCCATGCTTCTTGTTTTTCTAAAGTCCCTAGTACACAAGCAGCATTATATTGAATAATTATCGATTTTATTGATTGATACAGAAGTTCTTTTGCTCGTTTATCGCCCGATACATTTACAAGTTTGTCTCCTAGATCTTTCAAAAAACGTTTCGTCGAAGACATTGTATAGAATGTTAAAATATTCTCAAATTGCATTCACACGAAGAGGATATTTCAGAAAATCGCATACTAAATGAAACCTTTGCAGATTTACTGGCACCGGGTTAGGGTTTAGGGTTAGATCACCGATTATTATGGAGAGGGGCGAGATTCATTTGCCTCTTCCCCAGTGAACTACTGGAAAAGCAACAGGAAACTGCAATGAAGTCATGTAAAAAAGTCAGAGATAGTAATGCTGAAAGCAACCAGCGAATTCGCGGAATGCGGAGCTTAATGAATCTACAATGGAACTTAAATGAAAAGAATCGTCTATCTTGTGGTGTTTCCATTAGTTATCTCTATTAGTTTATAATTTGCATAAATATTGAATTTTTTTTAAGAAACAATTGAAGGTTGGAAAAATGGCCTAGATTAATTTGTATTAAACAGTCGACATATTCCTAAATTATCATTGAAAAACGCATTAGCATTTTACTTCTTGGAATCAATAAAACAAACTTAATAACAAAATCATTGAAATAGGTTTTAAAAGAAAAATAAAATGAATAAAAAAGAAGACTAAAATGGGGCTGTTTGACATCAATTTAAATGGGGCGGGTAGGCTTCAGGGGCGTACCCAGGATTTTTTGACGGGGCACATCATTGTTATTCCATAATGCGGGGCAAAGCCCCGCGAAAATTTTTGAAAATATTGAGAAAATAGACCCTAAAAATGCATTTCACGATCCTAGATTTTAAATTTTTCAATTTTTTACGAAAAATTTTTTGATTTATCCAGTCAAAATTAAATTTGGAAACCTGACGGGAGGGACATTCCACCATGTCCCCCCCCTGGGTACGCCACTGGTAGGCTTTGGCAGAAATTTTCCTGTTGGAGCGGGTGAAACAGATGAGATTATGTATTTTGCGTCTGGAGCTTAAATCGTTGCTTTTTGCATTCTGTCTGATGTGTGAATGAATGAAGTCTAGTTATTGTCGCCTCTAGACAGCAGCCACTGATAAGGCATTGCGAATATTTCAATCCACTATTCGCAGTTTCTTATTTTAGTCTGTCTGCATTCCTTTAATATAAGTATTTTACAACTTCTCCGCTATTTTAAATGTCAAAGATTTATTTTCTAAATTTGAATCATGCGTTATTCTATACTAAGATTATTTTATAGAATTACCACTAATTTAGTGGTTTTATGTTAATAGCATTATCTCGTCGAGTCTAAACCTTATGCTATTTTAAATTTATTTTAGCGTCTTTGAAATCTTACTTTCGTAAGAAAGATCACGCGGATCCACAAGAATCCGCATGTAGCAGTGACGAAAGCTCTTCGCGACGGTTGCCTCCATTCAGGAATAAACTCGCGCTTCAAGATCAATCCCGGCGTGAGAAACTTTTCGGCCAAATCAGAACGGGCATTGCACTGTGAGTTATCTTTTGTTTTGATAATTTCTGCGTGGGAAGCTCTGTATAGCACTCATTTTAACTGTGAATTTATATTAAGTCTGTTAAACCATGTTTCACGGAAGTTTCCAAAGTTTAGTACATTAAAATATCAAAAGCTATAAAACTTAGTACTCGTGCCATTAAAAAGTTATCACACATTTTCGGCGATAGAATTCAAATCGATAATTGAATTTAATTTGCAGCAGAATACAATGTAAATAGTCTCGATTAATTACGGGGGTTTTAGAAAAACCAATACATTATTAAATTCTCAGTCGGTTCTACTATACAAATTGTTTAATTTGAACAGTAGTTAACACGTAAACTGCGGGTGAGTTTTCCGTAAACTGCGACAGGATTTTTAGATGAAATTTCGTGTGCCTACTATGACCTAGATATTTATGAATAACTACATATTTTCTGGTTTAAAGTATATAAACCTATATATTTTCTGAAAGCTGATAAACTAAGGAATACCTTGATAATAAAATTAATCTTTTTTTCACATAATTATTTTTTTTATTAAATTAAAAATTATTAATTAATTTAATTTTTAAAAAAATTAATTTTATTATCATTGTTAGATGATGAAATACAATAACAATTAATTAAAAATAATACTGCATTTATTTTATATCAACTTAAGATTGAGAAAAAAATATTTACAACAGTATATCCAAAGGAATATAAAGGTTATAGGGTAATATATTGAGGAAGTCAGCATGTGCAGAAATTGCACAAAAATATATAAAAAAATTAAAGGCATGTATTATACTTGTTATTTGCCCTATAAATGCTGATCAAAGCAACCAGGGCAACAAGCAACATTACAAATTTCACACTGGAATCTTGTTCTTTTTCTGTTACCAGATGATCTGTTAGAACAGACTTTACACTCTAGTCTTTTACCTTGATTAAATTTTACTAGTTTGCACTTTTGTCCAGTGAGTCGAGGTGAGGTCAAACAATCAGGGGATATTCTTTTTTTCCTACATGGAGTGACAAGTGACTCAATAACTTTGATGTAAAATTTTTTCCTATTAATAGGCTTATCAACATTACATTTATAAATCACATAAGCATTTAGGAGTGCCTTTTGAACCATTCTGAATAAAAGTTTTATAGGCCATCTTCTGGTGGCTCTATCGTTTTCATACAAATACACCATTTCATCTAAAATATCCACAGAATATTTGGTATGATTGTACCCATATTGAATGTCTAGTTTGTACTTATCTCCTTCATTATGATTATCCTTTTTAACAAAAGTACCATTCTTATTTACATAGGCTACAGAGAATTTAGTGGATGACATCAGTACAGGTTTTCTTTGTGATTGTTTGTCTCTGATTGCCACAAAAGCAATATCATCTTTACGAGAGGCAATCTTTTCCCCTACAGCCAATTTTTTA
>CABFPE010000023.1:1440821-1459694 GCA_900660155.1 Hofstenia miamia
ACAAGCAGAACTATAAACTTGCCTTGCCTAAAATAGCCTCGTTTTGGGCTCGTTGTATATCAAATACTGTGCTTAAGCTCGGCTCGGCTCCAAGCTCGGCTCGTTTAAATTTTGTGTAAGCTCGGCTCGCCATATAAGATCTTTGAATGAAGCTCGTTTTAGCTGAGTATTTTTTTAAAAATATTGTGCTCAAAGAATTTTTTACATAGCTCTTCCTATTATTTAATAAACATTTCTTAAATAAGATTATAGGAAAGGCATACAGACTGCAAAAAATAACAAAAAATCTCCATAATCAAATTAACAAGCAGAACTATAAATTTGCCTTGCCTAAAATAGCCTCGTTTTGGGCTCGTTGTATATCAAATATTGTGCTCAAGCTCGGCTCGGCTCGTTGACAAGTCTGATATGTAGAGAAGATAAAATATTTTGACGCCTTGTGCTAATCATTTAATAAACCCATTGTTGAGTCTTTATTAAGCTCTTTGATTTTGGATCTGGAAACGATAATGAACAGTGAGTGTATGTGTGTAACATATGAAATTAAATTAAAGTTCCCCGGTGCTTTCCTATTTCTAATTTTATCTATAAATCGTGCTTTGGTAAATTGTAGCATTCGTAATTCCGGATGAAATATTCAAACTGGGATTGGAACCGGAAATTGGCAGATCTTACCTCTATTCTGTTTTTTACACGATTTCTTAATTTACTGTTGAATTTACTTATTACTTTACACAACAATTCTCAAAATTGACACATATTTTCAAGTTTGTTAACATTCAAATTTGGTTATCTTATAGACAGTGTTTTGCACTTCGCGTTCAGAGAGAGCCTCCTAAAATCACGCTTTCTTTACCAAAGATTCGCAACGCTACCTGCAATTATTCTCAAAAATATTCATCTCATAAAGTGATTCTTAAAGCGGCGAATCGGGCATTGAAATTTCGTTTTTGAAAATTAATCCCCTTCCTTATAATTCTTATTTTGTAATCTCAACGCATTTTGATTCAAAAAACCATTTTTTCACAATAAATGGAAGATGTTGCTACATCTAGTTACATTTGTTTACAGTTTTATTTAATATGTACAGACCCGTTTAACTTGCAATCCCTTGGAGGCAAATTTTAAAAAACACATACAATTCTGCGCCGAAAATTTTGACGCGTAGTATCCCAATAAACATAGAACTGTTGTAACGACGTCGTTTTTGTGGTGTATTGGCGTTGAATTGTTTGACTGGCGTTTATAGTGCGGATTAGTGGCGGTGTATAATTCCGTCTAGCAAAAAATATTTAAAAATAGGAATAATTTTAGTATTATGACAATTTGAAGATAAATTTCTTAAAAACTGCATTTTTATTGATATTTTGTCGTTTTATTGTGAAAAGGCGTTGTTTTGTAATGTCGTTTTAGTGCCGTTATTACGTCATTCAGCGACGTCGTTACGACAGTTCTGTTTACTGGGATTGTTGACATTCACCGTGATTAAAGGGAGGTGTGACATAGATAACTAAATATTAACTGGATGCGAAACGGTTGGCAGTGACGCTTAATTTTAATGAATATGTTGCAATAATAAACACATTATTGCGAAATATTATGCTTGATGCCGGAGTACTTAAAATATTCCCCGCTTACTCTAATTTACCCCTTCGAACTATTGCGACATATTGAGTGGCACTTGTCAAACGTTTCGTATCCAGGTAATATTTTATTTATTCTATGGTTGTGATCGTTTCTAATGTTGGATATCAACCTGTGCCACCTACGCTGTCATCATCGTTTGATGTTGAGTTTCGTTTCAGTACATTGAATTCATTGATCTTTCTTTCTCTCGGTTATTAAAACCAATGAACTATTGGTGATTGTGCATTTATGCGATGTCTCGAACTTAGAAAATGTTAATTAGGTGATAGTTATTTGGCAATCAGTTCTAAAGGTTCATAAAATCTTTTGAATGCGTTCAACATTATTTTGTTTGGTTTGAAGAATCTTCTCGCCCCCAAATATGATTGATGTTCGATTCGGTCGTTAAGAAGGATTTTTATTAGGGTCATGTCATGGGCTTTTATACATGTAACATTCTGTCATGACCAGATGTTGTATTATTGTCAAACTCGCACACCGGTAGATATTTTCAGGCGAAGATATTCCGGTAATGTTTGTTTGTTTGCCAGTCTGGGTGGTCGCTGGTAATTTTGTTATTCTAGCCGGTATAATGCAAGAAGAAATTCTTGTTGCAACGAAATTTAATCTATTTTCCAAGGCAATACAACTGATATAAAATATATCTACTAATAATATGAAGCTATTCTTCAAAGTACAAACATTAGTCACGTGACTGCCGGATTAACTACATGCACATTAATAATCTTTAAGTAAAACATCGCCTGACTATGGATTTCTATAACGCTTATAGAAATCCATGGCCTGACATAGTGCAATCTTATTCAAATCGCCAGTAATGCATTAACCCTGGTTAAAACAGCTTTAACAACAACAACAACAACAACAACAAAGACTTTATTTATCTTTACAGCGATCAAAACAAATATATTTTCAAGATACAATAACTTTACAATACTATAAATATTAATAAAAGTAGAAAGAGCATATATATATATATATATATATATAAACATGGATTATCAAAATCGAATATTTCTATATCCACTTGCTAAAATTTCGATTCCAAGTTCCAACAATAGACTTCGACGTCCAACAATAGCAAACCCCGTCCATCTGAAATCACGTTCCGATTGCGGTGGATATTTTGACTTCTTAACCTTCCAGTTATATATTGGAGAGGATAGTCACAACAACCTTCAAGCAAAAAATGATCATATTCCTAAAATTCTAAATTCCGGCCTGTAAAAAACCGGTAAAATTGTAGAAAGCAAACCGGACCCAGCCTCTGAGCAAGTCGGCGTAATATTGTTTGTCTTTAAAATGATGATCAGTAAAATATATACTGGCAAACCTCAAAGCACCTAATAGCTATTCAAATAAGATTCCACGATTGATCGGCACATTTCTTAATTTTATATCATTATCCAAAATGTCTATTTGCGTTTGAACCATCGAGTACCTAAAGGTTAAGAAGATAGCGAATCATTCCAATATGGACACAGTCGTCACAGTCTTAAATTGTGAATACTCGTTTGCATCCAGCAGTAGCATTTGTGGCCTATTAGAATCGGTAGTTTTCCATTCGTCAATTGTTTTCTCCATATCAAATTATGAAGTATACTGTTCTTACGTATTCACGTGAAGTGTGAGATAATGCTTCTTACACATTCTGCGCATTTAATTTGATGCTTTTCTGCTCATAAATCCATGACTGCTAAACTATGAAATTGATTTGTAAGTTCAACGTTTAATTGATTTATCATTAACTCTTATCTCAACCTATTATTTTCATTTGCTCATTGTATATCTTTGAATGGGCAGCGTCGTTTCTTTAGTAATATATTCCCCATTCAATGGTTGAACACAGCAGTATAGATCATTGATGAAGAAATCCAATAAAATGTGTACATAAGTTTTAACATTTCTTGCAAGAATTGCCTGCTCAATGCCCATTATTGAATAATTGCATATACCACAAACAACTTATAGTAATTAGAACTACTAATACAAAGAACGGAGATTATGTGGTATTATAACACGCCATGTAGCTTTGTGTTAGAAACATTAAATAATCATGGAACACTTATAAATATAATATCTATCTTATATTGAAAACTAACAGTATTTTAATAGACTGCAAAAATATACTAATAATGCCTGTAGAGTATTGCCTCTATTTGAAATTTCCACGTAAAGGAATTCACTATCAGCTCGTTGTTGCTGTTAATAATTCATTTTTGTTGAGGCCTGAATAATCATGTCTCACTTTACCCTAATTTCAAGTGGAGTTTTAGGGGGGGAGCGATGGTCGCCCCACCCACATTTAAAAAATTATCTAAAACTGCTGATCTTTTTTGGAATATTATAATAAAAAAAAAATTTTTATTGGTTCTCATACGATAAAAATTTTTTCAAGTATTTTTCTGCTTTCCATTAAATAAAAGACGGCTTCAAAAAAAACTAACTTTCATTTGCATAAATATTTAGGCTTAAAGTGTTTTATAGAAAACCTCATGTATCATAGCACTTTTTACAAGATATGATTAGATTTTGTATAATTTGCAAATATATAATCTTTTATAATAATTTTGAACTAAATACCTCACAAAATTTTATTTCAGAATTAAAAAATTGAATTTGATAGTGGTAACCCTTGAAAATGTTTGTAAGCCTTGGTTTTTTTCGCTTGGCCATCCAATAAGCGTCGGATGTGCGCGTTTGTTGTGCTAGTAAACACAGAGCGTGTTTTGTATTTGATTACGGGCATTTGCGTGATCTTTATCAATAGTTGGACAGATGCGCTTCTGGTAATATTTTTACTATTTATACATAAATTTTTCTTCGAATGCATTGGCATATAAAAGGTGCTAATTAAGTGACAGCATTGTTTCTATTGTTGTGAGAAATATCTCTTGTCGATGCGTATACAGGATTTTCCGAAGGGGAGAATGTCTTAAGCATGGTGCGAAATCCCTAGGGCCTATAAAAATTTGAAAAAATAGGTCCTTAAAACATATCTGACCATCTATATTTTTGAATTTTTTACAAAATATTTATTTAACATAGAAAACTCAATTTTGAAAGCTGAAAGGGCCGGCATTCCTTCATGTGATTAATAAATGACTTTATTAGCCTACTCTACTGAATTCTTTTCTCTGTTGAATTTTTCTATTAGAATATTTTGTCAAATAGTAATCAGTATCCTTAATATGTTGCAATTCAAGATTTAAAAATTTGTTTTTGCATATTCAATTATATTTTAAAACAATAAATAAATAAAATAATAGGAAGTTAGTCTCTATCATATATAACCTTCTCATGCCTCTCTTTTGCAAGCAGTTTTAAGCGAGCCAGAATTTTTCAGATTTGGTTAACACATTATCTTTAAATTTGTTTGTTAAACATAGTTAAGTGTTCTCTACTATTTCAAAGGTTATTGACATTTCTCTAGTTTTCCATTCTTCCAAAACTTTGTTTTTTTGTACATAAATTTGCTTTTTCCATGAAGTAAGTAGGATATTTTCTTTGTTCATTGGCTGTTAGATGAAGAACACGTTTTGTACAAGTAATTTTTAACTCTGGATTAATACCTGTTGCAAATCAAACGTCTAAAGAATGGTCGATGCACAATTGAAAATTTATAGGAAACATTTAATTCGGTAGCAACTATGGTAATTAGGCAGTGCGGGTTGTTGAATTAGGAGCATCAATTAATGTAAATTCAGAAGATCAAGATCTGCTTATTTAATGTAGCTCCCAAAATTAATGGAAAAACAATTAGATGTGCACCGATGACTTAAGTTGGAATCATCACCTTGAGAGTGTAAAAATAGTTCTGCGTCTTGAGTGATTTAACGTGACTTATAGAGTTCATCGTCTTGGATTTGGATCGTGCTGTATACACTGTGTTCGTCACCGATTTGAAGAGTACATGATATATATTTAAAAGATGTAATCGTGGAATCAAATAATACTAAAATTTTCATAATCCCCACATAATTTCATCTTGGATCCATAAATAGGAAGGATAAAGTTCTGGTTAAGATTAAAACTGTATGCAATTTAATAGTTTATTTGTAAATAAATTTAGTTATGTCAAAACTCAGTGTTTTCTTATCGAAATATGAGACCTCAGATGTCCACTGGTTACATTAGTTAATACTTATATATATTGATAAAGGTTGACATATTTATAATAAAATGTGTAAAAAATCTTGAAAAAATGTTTTATGATGGAAGACGTTTATTTTAGTAAAAGTTGAGAATGTAAGAAGTTTGAATTGTAAGCAGTTGTTTGCATTCAAAATTAGTAATTTCTTATCTCGAGACTATCTATTGGCTACTTTTAATATGAATTTCAGAGGTTTAGAGATGATTAGAGACATACAGTCGTGGTTATAATAAAATATGAAAATAGGAAGGATCACTCATTGAAGCTGACAATAATGCAAAAGAACACATAAGAGTACAAAAACAATTCATGATAATGTAACATCAGTCGGTAGTTGTTGTTATTTATCGGCCAGATCACGCCCTTTTCGTGTTGACTAGTTGTTTTCATGTTTGTAAATATTGAAAATACGCATTGTATATAAGACACCCAAGCATCCGTAAATAGACAAAATAGTTTAACCCTGTTCTCTTGTTTGCTAGAATCACTTTTGGTCTAGTATATGTTCACCTCAGCGACCTTCTGCTTTGACACTAAGTCGTTTGGAAAATTCTCTCTAGATTCAACCCATTGATTCTACCCTAATTAGTAAGTCAGTCCAATTAGTATTTTGTAAATCCGAATTTTGCAGCAAGCGCAGCAGCTGAGTGTTTACATGAGAGAATTATCTTTCAATTTTTAGAAGTTGATTTCCTGTACCCCAACATCTTTGATCAAGTCAATCAGGGCATTGGATGATGTGGGACTTTGATAGACAACTTTTTCTTTCTATATTCCCCAGCAATTTGCGATTGAGGACAAATCAGATGAGTTGCGTGGCCACCGACCCAAAACGTTCAGTTCGTTGTCTCCTAGCCATTCTTTATTTAGGCATGATGGATGTCATGGCGCTCCAGCATGTTGGAAATACATTCGATGAAAGTGTACTACCTTACCACCTAAAATATAATTTTTGGCACAGCCAAATTGATAGTGGCTCCGTTTGGAAAATAACATAGACTATAACTTTCAATGTGTTTTGGACAGTAAAGCTTATGAGCCTTGCTAGTTGTTTGTGGTTTCATCTTTGAACGTTGATTCACAGTCCAATGTTGATATATTTTTGCAAACACAATGCTTTCATGAAAATTTTTTTAATGATACACGTGATTTATTTGCTGATTGTATGATTAAAAACTTTCAGTAAGACATTAATGAATAGTGTATGCACGACACAATTTAGCAATATGCCTTTATGGTATTAATCTAGTATAATCTCAAAATGGCTCTGGCTTTCACTTGACTTCTGATATTTGGTCTTCCATTTTTTGTTTGGATAGGAAAGGGAACATCTCGTCTGATGAGTGTTGGCCACGGCTGCGTGGTTGATCTTGGATTGAAGGTCAAATGCACGATTTGACATATCTTTGCCATGTAGATCCACAATTTGTGCCCTCAAAGGGGTTAAGAGTGCTTTACCAGTCTTGTCTAAACAATGACATATATTTAACAGACCTGTGTTTATGGACACAACAAAAATGCCACTAAATGTATATTCTTATTGGTTGTCAATAAATGGGTGCCATCTACACCCACATACATATACGTATTCGCACGCAAAAACTACTATTTTAATATTTTTGAGATGGCCAATGAATAGTGGCCACGACTGTACATGTCACATGTCAAGTAGAGTCATATTCAAACTTATTTGTAAGTATTCTTTTGTACAAAAATATAGAACATTGTATTCAATGTCTTGAAAAAACAAAATTATTAATAGTAGCAATTATACTGATGAAAGTAACAATTGCCTTATCATAAAGAGTGAACCCACATTTGTGAGTGTAATTTTGAAGATAGTTGTTTGTATTTTTGATAATTTTTCTACCCATGAATCATCTTTGTATAGAGATAAGTATAGTTTTTTCAGTGACATTCCTTTGATAGGTTTTTGAAATGACCGATTTTAAAATATTTTTTGCTTTTTACCATTTGAACTCAGCCCACACTAGAGAATTGAATTACTATGCAGAAGCGAATAAATCCTTTACGTTTTTTAATTAACCATCGCCCACTGTCTAACCTTTAGTTTCAACTATGTAATTTGAAACTTCCACGCACAGACAATTAATTCAACGCCATCGCAGAGCACTTGCTATTTAATTTTGATGATTTTCCACGCTGACAATTTGTCTTACTAAATGTTTTCACTCACTTAAAGTACAAGTAGAATTCAGCGGAATAAAAGAATAGTTTCAAATGCTTTTTAAAATTTTTTTAGTAAAAACCCTTTCATTCCATGCTTAAATTTCTAATAATAAGAATAGATGACATTATCCAATTTCGCGCTTTAATTTTTGGATATACATGTTGGACTTAAAGTTTTAACCTTATTTCTACTGACGTTACTTTTAAATGACAAATCGATTTGTCCACATTTTTGAACGCATTTATAAAAGTCTGTTGACGAATATTGAAAGACTTTCGCATGGACACATCTTTCTGGTTGGCTCCGTGTTATTACTTCAGCTCGAATTTTACAATAATTTTAATAACCGGAGTTAAATTCGTTATTTATATACTTTCGTTTTTCTTCAAACAAAACTGCAAATTAGTAATTATCCGCCGGTTTATTATATTACCGCGCCCGAAACCTTTTTCCGCTCGTGATGCCCAAACATTGGACAAAAAGCAACGTTTGCAAGCGAAATTTGATTTTTAGGTCGAATTTCGAGGAAAAGTCGGTTTTTCTGTTCTGTAAGGCCGATTAATTAGGCGGAAGAACAAAAATAAAGTCTAAAAATCGACTCCCTAGTCATGGGTCCGAGGTCATCCATAGATTAAGTTGAATTTTATATATTTAACAAACAATTATTTATTGGTTATTTTGCTATAATTTTTTTTCACTGTGTGCTCAGAGTTGAGGTTTTCAATTAGATCAATTTGACATTTAAAAATACCATTTGACAGTGAAAAGAAGGTCAAAGACTGCGCACAGCAACCTCTCCTTCTTAGCCACAGGTTAAATAATTAATCTATGTTTTATCGTTTATCTAATTCAGATTGTTTGACTGGATGTGATAAAGTAATTTTCACCCGCTCACTTTGTTTGCGGTATCTCCAATATCTATTCGTTCAATTAATATAATCATCGATTGTGTGTAACTCGGCATTTGAGTTCAGCTACATAACTACGATTTTATGGTGTACTAACCGAAGCACGTATCAATATTTCTAAATTTGTTTGCTTTTGTATAGTGCCCATATGTCTTTTCCGAATCCATACTATTTCGTGGAAGCCGTACTAATAATTCGTTAGTTGAGTTTCATGCTTTGCGTTTGTTTTTCATTTTTGGCTTTGACACAGCGCGTAATTGTTTGTTGTTGCTGTAAATTGACATTGTAGTTAAAAGTCAAATTTACTTTTCAAATAAAAACTAGTTTAATGAGTTATGTTTAAATTCTCATTGAGAAACACTTTCATATATGTATATGCGCTAACGATTTTCATTTCCGGTCACATTATTGTTCAATTGCAGCGATTAGTATCAAAATAAAACAAGTGCGGGAGGGGGGAGACACCCTCTTTTTGGAGATTCTTAGTTTTTTGTAAAAGTGTCTTCCTCAAATATTTTTTATGTTGATGTTTGCAAGTTTCATCCGACAATTTAAAGTGAGCAATGCATTAATTTGGAGATTTAGAGGTTACATTTTACAATGAAGGTTTCTCTTGGAATAATTTTTGTTTAAATTTCCATTTTAGTTTAAGTTTTCTTGAAACAAAATTGAATGGTGCCCCCTCCCCCTGTTTTAAAAATCTTAAAGCCGCGCCTGAAAGAAAACAGGCCGTTTATAAGGCCATGCTCATTGACCCAACCCATTGTATTCTTACTATTTATTTCTTATGAGATACGCAATTTATATGTTTATATGTTAACCTTGACTGAAACTGTTTCTGAAATGGGTTTAGACATTGAGCCTTTTACATTTCGTTTAATCATATTGAACAATATGTTAAATTCTGAAATTGCAACATTATCGATCACCTGCGCTATCTCTGAAGTTGTATTTGTAAAGATTTTCAAAGAATTACCAGTTTTTCATTCAAATGTGCTGGTAGTGCGATTAAAGTCAATTATAATAGAATAGCCTTTTCATTTTACTAAAATAGAATTAAGCCAGTAATTGTTAAAACGATGATTTAAAATATGGCCTAAATGAACAATTTTGCCAGGCTTAGAAATTTCTTCAAATATATCTTAAAACATTGAATTTTAGGAATTAAAATTAGTTTACATTAATGCAAACATAGTCATCACCAATTTGTAGGATTATACTGTACAAATGACTAATTTGAATCTGAGCTTATAGTGTCCTGTTTTATAGGCATTGAAGAATGACAGAAGAAATAAATTTCAAGTATTTTATAAAAGGCAACCCTATGAAATACATCATTCTTAGAAGCACGACTTCTTTGACTTTCTTGGACCTCTCCTAGCTTCTAACTTGACTTAGGAACTGGAGATGCCGTCAATAGTTGATTAAATCATTAATTAAGGCAATTTCACGTCTTGCATAATCGTTAATGTCCATTAGAGTTGAGATTTGGAAGGGATTCACCATCATTAACGCCATCAAGTTCTAACCTATTGACTATCTGCCACTTAGTATTCAGTCCTACTGCATTATCAAATAACTCTAGCACAACTAGTTATTCTGACAAATATCACATTTGAAGAAGAAACTTTTCAAAATGTAGCTTTCAATCATATACAAGCCTTCTTAGTAATTTCAAGTCTCGGTCTAGAAGTCTCGAATGGACTTTTGGCCTTAAGCCTGACATCAATGGAAATAGATACACTAAATGCACAAAAGTTTCTTAAGGAATCTAGTTGTTGAAAAGCCATATCTTTAGTGAGTAGATCCAGTGCATTGGTTTGAGAAATGTCTAATAAATTAAGCAAATCCACAAAATATTTTTCCTTCTAAATTTTTATTTCTTCGTCGATTCATGTCCTTCCAATTCCAGCTGATTTATTGCGCGGTTTTTCTGACTAAATGGGTAAACTTCTATTTCTTGTTTTGTAAATATCCAGTTGAATTTGGTTGTTACTTCACCACTTATTAAAATTTGAATTTGTATTGTTTTTATGAGCTACTACTTACCACTCACATTATTCGGTCTGTAGCAAGGATAAGCGAATCTACCTGGCCGTTGAGATCCCTTGTTAATCTTACAATATTTTTCGGTTTTTCAATTAAGAAGAAACTAAAATTTTACTTGTTCACAAAATGTGCCATGGGGGCGCACATTCGGTCCACTATCAAACCCTGACACTGAAAATGACATTCATTCGTTGTAAAACCTGGAACACGATTAGATTGTGCTATTCTTGTTTGGAATGAGAAATGAAGTTGGCTAGCATTCCAAGGATTCGTCAATCACAATGGCTTTTTTTGTGGGAATCCAGTTGATCAGTAAGTTCCTTTTGAATACCTTGCAAGTGGAATACCGTCAGTCCTGCTTAGCAACTTGATGTCGGAGGAAGAATCATCGGTGTACGGTGATAATTTAACAAGACTAATACCTCGAAGCGTCTCTTGCAAAAGGCTTTGATAATTTTTTGAAGTAGAGATCAATGGGGTGTTTTTTGTTGCATAGCTTTCCAGAAATTATTTTCTAATATTTTCGTGTCAGTTGGGAAATTGTGTTTCACATTATGTTTTGGCCTCAATTTTTAAAAGTCTTCACGCATTGGAGGCAAAAAAGCCGTCTTTTTATGCAAAAGCCCGCTGTTGGCAGAAAACACGCGTGCTTGCTTTTTCGTCCAAAATAATACCAACCTCTTCACAGCTCGACCCAATGTACTTCCTGAAAATAGAAAGCTCAACAACGAGATTTAATCGATCTTGCAGTTTTCTGATGCCAATATATATTATCCTGTTTTTACGGCTATTCGAACAGCGTCTACACAAACTATGTATGACTAAATGAATGGATTA
The DNA here is from genome assembly GCA_900660155.1 of Hofstenia miamia. Taxonomy (NCBI): domain Eukaryota; kingdom Metazoa; phylum Xenacoelomorpha; order Acoela; family Hofsteniidae; genus Hofstenia; species Hofstenia miamia. The sequence continues at coordinate 1,452,607 of CABFPE010000023.1, forward strand.
AGATTTTGACCCAGCGCACAGCCCACAGTGATGCATACTCAAGGAATCCCTCGAAAATTTGTTCGTTTTCTTAGAATAGTTTTAAACTTGTATATCACTTTGCTAAAAGGTTCTTGATAACTTGTACTCTATTACTGTTTAATGGTATCAACAGCGATTTTGCAGATAGCACTTAAAATGAAGATATATTTTATGAATTTAATTCGCTATCAATGAATAGACCTAGATATTGTTGTAATTCATTAATTGTGCATCACTGGAACCTGTCTAATCGCTACCTTTTTTATTAACTACCAATCCATAAACCAGAAAAAATCGTAATGTTTTGCTGTAGTATTCCATCATAAAAATCTGACTCATTTGCTTGTTTGCGTCATTGACTGGTTACAATGGGACAGATCTAATTGGCTGACGTCATTCCATTGGCTAGTGGACTCGTACATTTTAATTCCTCTCAACTTAAATTTTTGTTTAATTTCTCCCTCTATTTTCCAAAAATTCAACAATTTTTGACTGAGATAAATGCTGAAATGGAGAAGGGTGCAAAAGCTACATTTGCACTCGAGTCTTGAATTAACAAATGTTTGTTTTGTCTGAGAAGATTACAGTTTGTTCTTCTAAGATGTTGTGATACAATCGTTTATCAAATCTATGCATTTAAAATGTGCAGGCCACTTATTTCCAAATCGTTAACCTATTTAATTCTATTCATGCGAATTAATAAATAATGATACATGCATTTTGTGTAAATATTGTCAAAATAGGGCTGCAGAGAACTACACCCTACCGGGTGGTTTGATAAATGTATTAGCCCTGTGGATATTTGCTTTTTTCTAGTTTTGTTTACAGGGCTGTTGGGAAACTGAGATTGTATACGTTAAATCTAATTGCCATATAAGGAATGAAATGTGATCAGAAGGTAGTTTAGGAAGCTCTTTGTTGTGGTTAACATTGATTAAATTCCAGATTGGGTTCCGTTTTACTTAGAACTTCAATCCAGATTGAAATATAGACAAAGTTATTTACGTTTGTGTTATTTAAGCAAGAATAAAAATTCTAGTTATAGGTATTCCATTTATCGTTTGCGTCCTAGAACCTCAATTATCCTATATGAACTAAAATGTGGCTTTCAGTTAGAGTTCATAGTTTAGTTATGAAATACCTCCACAAAAATTAACCTAGTATTTCTTTTTCGCCTTGTTTCAATCCACGGATGTTCATCCAAATCTTGACTAAAAGCAATGATCTGGGGTCTTAGATGTAGCAGTTATCTTCATTTAACGTTCGAATGCTTCTTAGTTCGATCCATTGAATCATTAAGTGATTGGGAAACAAATGATGAAATTTATTGTGCATCTATTAATCAAATTTGTTGTTTATGTTTGATTGTTGACAACTCTAAAAATTTACTTTACCATGAAAACACTGACTTCGTTCTCTGTTGAGGGAAATTGAAGACTTCCAATAAAAATTTGCGTAATCATTGTGAATCCTAGAGCCATTGGCCATCCATGTCCATGTCCAATTTAGCTGTTGTACGGTATTTTAAGCATGTTTTTTAAAGGTAATTTTTGAAATTCATGCAGCATTTTATGGAGTTTTGAAAATATTTTTTGGTATTCGTCGATTCGTATTTTAATAACCAATTTTCTACCGAAGAATTAGCAAAATTTACGTTTTGTTTACATGCACGAATCGAAAATTGAATGTTAATATATTCATCATAATTCAATGTTTGTTACTTTTAGAAAAAAATTGTACGTTTAATCGTTTTTTTATAAAAAAATACACTTTTAGCCAACCCTGGTCACCCGTCATACATCGCTTTTTCTTTTGAATGTAAAAGCGATGCGTATTATAGAAATTTACGTATAAAGCATTCATTGTCAAGGTGAATTTAATTTTTTATTTTCATGTAAAACGCAACTGATAAATGCATTAAAATTATGACGATGTACGTAATCGTAGTTGCCTGCACATCCTGTTGAAAGTTATTTTAGCTAATGATATTTTTGATTTGACCGCGAGTGCAGTGTTTACTAAGACGTAAGTCAATGTAAGCCTTTAATGAGATAACAACTGTGTAGGATGTATTCATTTTTATCTGAAGATTGAAACGCCTTCAATAACGCCGCTACAGCTTTTAAAATGTGTTTTCCTGTCGGAAGGTGTTTAATTCTTTGTTTAAATTTGCTAATCAACGCGAACTGGTTAAACAACTCCACTCCGCTTTTCAAAATTCACTTAACTATTGTTTTTACATTTAATTCGTCAACCGTTTGGAAGAATCCCCTCGTCAATTTGAGATTTTTCCATTATTTTTAAAGTACTTTTGCGTTATCTTTAGCCCTCACTCAAGTTTTTGCTAAAATAAGATAATTTATCAACATAATAATTATAATCTTAACGCCAAACCCAAACCGAAACATATCCCAAACCATAAACCTAATTCCAACCAGACTTGTCAACGAGCCCACATTTCCAGGCTCGGCTCGGCTCGTTTAAGTTTTGTGTAAGGTCGGCTCGGCTCGCCACATAAAATCTTTGAATGAGGCTCGTTTTAACTTCGTATTTTTTTAAAAATATTGTGTTCAAAGAATTTTTTAAATAGCTCTTCCCATTATTTATTAAACATTTCTTAAATAAGATTATAGGAAGGAATACTGACTGCAAAAAATAATAAAAATCTCCATAATCAAATTAGCAAGCAGAACTATAAACTTGCTTTGCCTAAAATAGGCTCGTTTTATTCTGTCTACGCTACTGCCCCCAACCCAAAATGTAACCCTACCCTCAATTAAGTTCTACTCTAGCCCTAATCTTACCCCAAACGATAAAACTAGCGCAAAGTACCATTTTTAATTCAATTAAATGTTTTTTACAATATTTCTCCATTTTTTTTAATTTTTTGAATCATATTGCTCAATGAAAGTGGTCGGCGTGGAAGCATTCCCTGTCGCAGTTTTCAATTGAGTTTTACTTTGAGAAGACCAGGGTTGACATGTTTAAGTCATTTTTTAAAATATTTTTCTTTCGAATTCTTATAGAATTTCATGAAAAGTTTGGAAAATTATTTTTTATCAGCCCATTCGTAGCATCATAACCGACTTTCTACCGAAAAAGTAGCTAACCTTGCGATTTGTTTACGTGTACGAAACGAAAACGGTAAGTTTATCGTCATTCAATGTCGCGCGCGCACCTAGAAAATTTGTAACGGGGCGGCGCAGGTTAGATTTTTTTCCTAGAATTATTATAAAACGATTATCTATTTGCAAGTTATACAAAGTCTAATTATATCTTGGAAAAAATTAAATGATTTATAAGGTTATTCACATAACTTAAAGGTATATGTGTATTTTTAAGACATTTCTTAATCAAGGGGACGCGGAAATTTTTTTGAAAAATTTGTTTATCAACCTTATAAACAGCACTAAAAATTTTGTCACAATTTTATATAGTGTTTAGATGGTTTAAAAATAGGGGAGCGCCCCCTCGCACTCCTAAAAACCCGCCTGTTCAAAGCTGACTATTATATGTGTTTTCAGCAACACTTTAGTACCTTGAAGTTGGTCTGTCTAAGAGTAAAAACACATTTTTTGGAGAATTTAGATGCGCACTGAAAGCAAAATTTTCTAAAATCACTGACGTATGCAAATAGTTCATTTCGGAATGTTCCTCTCAAAGCATTTCAGGTTTTCTAAGGTTCACTCTAAACCCCGTTGTTCATCAGCCCACTTTGTTACTTCATGATAAAGCCTTCATCCTAATAAAGTTCAGATATGTAGGAAATGCGCAGACAGTCACTGTTTCCTAGTATTATCAGCTAATTAAGAGTTTTTTTACTCTATTACCGAAGCCTACGTCATTAATCGCGGAGTCTCCGTCAATACACACTGTATAGACGAATTTACTACAATTTTACCCCATCTTGTGATAAAATTGTGAATCATTTTTACAAAATGTAATTTGAATTTGTTGTCACTTAATTATGCTATCTGGTTGAGAGTCTAAAGGTGTGTTCCCACTATCGACTTTTATCATCTGTCAACAAATCGGTGATAAAAGTCGATAGTGTGAACACTCTATCTGCTTTTTTATCGGCTGATAAAAGTCGATAGTCTGAACGCTCCATCCGATTTTTTGGCAAAACAGCCAAATTACTGTCATCTGATAATTTATCAGCTGATAAAAGTCGATAGTCTGAACGGTACTAAAACTAGTCGAATAGCTACTTGAAACTAATTGCTTACTTCTCAAGTAGGGAACAGACTTCCAAAACGTAAATTATTGTCATTGAAATATTTCAACTTCAAAATATGTAAACATTGTTTACATTCCAAGACAAACCAATCCATAAACAGATGTAGTTGTTTTTCTTACTGTCAATCAAAAGATGATAATTTATCATCTGATAAAAAATCGAGTCTGAACGCTCTTCCAACTCCGCTTTTTCTGATAAAAAATCGGATGATAAAAAATCGCCAATGTGAACGCAAATAATTGCATTTTCGATTAAAATCTGCTGATAAAAGTCGATAGTGGGAACACACCTTAACTCAAATCTCGTTAATCAATTGACTTTCTTCATAAAATTCAGTTGATGTGATGATGGGTGTGTACGAAAAATTAGTTGGGCCCTCCCAATCAATTATCACCCTATCAATCCAATCAATTAATTGAATTTGAACATTCGGTCAATATTCTATTGCAATTTATTCTAATCTCAATAATACAAATATTAATGGTAAATTTTATTTATTACAGACATAAATATATTGAAAAATTCTCTTGTTAATGTTCATAAAAAATTGCATTTCAAGTCTTTTATGCTAGTTCATAAAGAAATTTTCTTAATACAAAAGTCTCCAATTAACTGCAATTGCTAACAATTTCTCTTACCAATCAGTTTTTAGTTGGACCGTGCATGTCATTAATTGGCTCAGGGGCCAAGACTTACTATAAATGCGGCCTGGTGATTTACAGTAGAATTTGCTAAATTTAGGCCAATTGTAATAACCAAAAAATTTCAAATATATTATTTGACGTACATTTATGCGAAGGACATACAAGTTGTTCAATAATTACTGTTACAAAGTTTTTGACTTATAATTCATAAATAAATAAAACTTTTCTGTATATATTAATTGAAATGTATAAAGTAATAATATAGGAATCAAAGTATCAACATTTTATTCAATGTAGCCTTCATCAGCATCCACAATTTGCTGCTAATGCATAGAAAATGCTCTATAGGAGACACAAATGACTCGTTGTGGGGTATTTTTATCCCATTGCTTGGTCAGTTTCTGGTTCAGGGCGTCCAAACTGGTGTGGTCGGTAGCTGAAACTTTACTCTCCAAGATTGACCATGTTGCAAAGTCCAAGTGTTCAGGTCTGGAGATGATGGAGGCTATTCTTCCTTCGAGATGAAACCAGGCACATCATTCTCTTTCAGCCATTTCTGCATCGTTTTCGTTCCATGAACAGGCGCAGATTTCTGCTGGAAAATCAACGCCTGTTTTTGAAATACCTTTGTGCCCAGGGCAAGAATGACGACTCAGGAATGGATGCGCTATAATTACCATGGTTCAATTTGATACCATTGCCCACAAAATCCAGTTTAGAGCGAAAAGGTGCCAACTTCAAAAATGGATTTTTGGAGTTATCCATATATAACCTAATACTATACACCTTATAGAATGTTTTCTGTACTTTATTTTGACCTTTGATTCTTGATTCAAAAATTATTTGAATCACCTTAGTGACAAATATAAAGTCATGTAGAGCAAAATAGTGATAACCACATTTGTCACTTTTTATATTTTTTTGCAAGTTGGCATCTTTTGGCTCTAAACCATGTTGTGTGCTGTCTATTTAGATTTGAATAGTTCTGCAATGGAGGTTCTTTTTTGTAAATCTTGTACCATTTTGATCTAAACTAAAGCTTAATTTAAATGTATGCACCTTAAAATTTCAGGAAATATGAAATTTGCTAAATATAGAAATAAAATGAATCTTGTCACTGTTAATTTTGAAAAGCATGTATATCTAAGTTTTCTACTTTGAAATGCAGCAATTCTAGAAGTTTTTACAATTTATTACGTGGATAAGGCCAAAATTTGTTAGACGGACCATTATTCTAAACATTTACTCCCTACATAGTTAACGCCAATGCAATGGTGGTATGTCTTCATAAGTGCAATAAATGTGTTATGTTCCTTATATTGAATATCTGAGCGAATATCTCCATCAAATTCTGCTCTAACTGTTGTTATTGTTGTAAACCTTGATACCCATACATGCACTAAATGAAAATAGTTTTTATCTGCACTCCTATACTTGCAGGAGGACTTCTCTTTCCAAATAGGTAACAAGTATCAACACCTGGTTATTTAGTTGGATTAATGCAATAAGAGCAAGATTCTGCTTTGACATGCAATTAATAACGTATGAACTGTATCATCATTTAATCTTTGAAAGAATGTGGTAAACGTACCGGTAGATTAAAACAACTGAGGCGAGTGTAAATGTTCATACGAATTTAATATTTTGTAAGTTTATATCGTCTTTGACAATTAAATGATTATAAAATTATTTATTCTAAACATTAAATAGAATTTGGAGTGATCTTCTATTTTTTGACAGCCGCTTCGTGTGTAAATTTAATTCAATTCAGTTTCCAGGATGCAAATATCAATTTTAGCAACAAGGACATAATTTTCTTATTATTTTCATACAGAAAGTTTATTTTATAGCTTGACTTTGTAAATTGATTGTCAAGTTTCAATTATATACTTTAGGCGAAAAACCGATGTCCACGCTCATGCGGATTCGCGATCGGAGAAAAGTTTCCACAGTGATACGGAAAATTCCACCACTTATGATTTCTCCATGTCTGACATGGCCTTCGACTCCGATCAACACAGTGACGCTGATGTAAGAACATTTAATTTAGGTTACAGGATGCTATTATTGAGTTCAAATATTAAAGCTTAGAGGTATTGCATATCTAAAATTTTATTTTACTTGAACTGTTTCACATAAAAAAATGGCACAATGTAATTACCTTACAAATCATACTTGTCAAC
>CABFPE010000023.1:1473777-1487806 GCA_900660155.1 Hofstenia miamia
AGTGCTTAAATATATATATATATATATATATATATATATAAGGCACTTTGTGTATGTAATTTTCGAAGGAGCTCAACAAAGCGCCTCTGAGCCGAAAATTCCCATAAACAGAGCGCCTCTCGGCTTTTACAAGTAAAGTATTGAACTGAACGGTCTCAAAATCTATATTGTACTAAATTGAGCATATAAAATCATATCAATTCTATGGTTTTCTATATACATTACTGGAAATGTGTATTCGACCACCTCTCTATTTTGAATAAATAATGAACATTCATTGGGTAGAGTGTACCTAAGATTATAACTAAGTGTTACTTTGATTAAGAAAGGAAAATTTGTATATCTAATACCATAAAATATGTAGAATAACAATTTTTAATTAAAACTAGAAAACTTGTATTGGAAAAATGTATTCGGCCACCTGAAAAATTTTTACCAAATGAGCAAATCCGAAAAAAGTAAATTCAAAATAAGATATATATATATATATATGTTTAATAATTGATGCAATACAATCATTTAGAAACAAAATTGTCTCTTTTAATATTTTGTAGAGTGTCCCTTTGAGCAAATAACAGCTTCAAGGCGATCAGGGATTGAAACACAATTCTTTCAATAAAGCCTTTTGGAATTGCTTAAAATTTTTTCTTTATTGCGCTCCACAACTCGGCTTCATTGTGAAGAGTATGCTGTCCAATTGTATATTTGACCTCTTTCCACATATTTTCGATAATGTTAAGGTCTTGAGATTGGCCAGGCCAATCAGCAAGGCTAGCAACCCCATTATTGTGGAGGAAATTTTTCATTTCTTTTGAGGTATGACATGGAGCACCATCCTTCTGATATATTGATCACTTGTAAGAAGTGCAAGAGTTGCTTTTCTAGAATCCCAGCATATTAAGAGCTTAGGAGAGTAACAGTGATGTGAAAAATCTTGCGAAAGCCACACTTTCATATTGCACCCCATACCATACAGACTTCCTACCATAATTCATGGTCCCCCGAGTAAGTTAAGGCAAGAATTTGAACTTCTGCCCAGTTGGTCTTTTTATCAACATTCCTTTCGATGATTATAGCTCAAATTTTGAGTTATCTGAAGATATAACATTAGACCAATGTTCAGATGAATTGTCTCTCATTAAATTGGCCCACCTGATCCGGCGTAATCTTTGCTTTGAGGTTAATAATGGCTTTCTGGATGCCACGAAAGTCCCAATTGAGTACCTCTTCAGGATGTTTCGCACAGTTCTTGCTGTCACAAGGCATCATCAGCCCGTTCCTTGCGATATTCATCTGAAGTCGTCTTGGGATTTCGCTTTAAAGGCATATAAGAGCTAATTGGGATGTTTTGGAGGTCTTCTTTGGTTTCCGGACTTTGGCTTGGGGCAATGATGTTTTCACAACTAAAACGTCTGATGATATCCCCTACAGTACTTCGAGGTTGCTCTTCAAGTCGGGCTATATTACTTTGAATCATCCCTTCCAAATTTTTGGGGATAATCAACTAGCGGATGGCAAGAGGTACGTAACCAGGCATCACATATGGCGAAGAAAGACTTATTAGAAATTTTCAATATAAATAGATTGAAAAAATCTCAACCAATGAAATTATTTACAGATTCTCTGATTTAGTCTGAAGTCGCCGAATACATTTTTCCAAGAAAAGATTAGCTAGTTGCAAGCATTTTGTAGCATTTCTCCTTGAGATTTAAAGTAAACAGTCATAATTATGTCTCAACATTGATAAATTCCTCTTTCCGCAACCCCAAATCTAATTGGAAAAATACGCATGACATTATTGGCGTCAATTTCTTAGAAATATTTATGACAAATCATGGGTGGCAGAATTCTTTTTTCCAGTACTGTATTTTCACAACAAAGCGCCTCGGAATCCTGGATTTTAAACATGTTGAATAGGTTTAGGAAATTGTGGTAACCTAGAAACTGGTTATTAGTAATTTACTAGTAATTGATCAATAACCTACTAGTAACCGCGGTAACCTAATGAAATACTCTGATGTCCTACATATCCCACAATTATTGGGAGATTTGCCTTTCAAGTATATGCCCAGTTAGTAGCTTATTGTATGACTGCAAAAGCAAAGAAGCAATATAATAATGTTTGATTGCATACCACTACATAGTAATATTGACTCATGAACTCATGATTCACGTAATAAGAGGCGTTATTAATAATCCCTAGAGCCCGGCGGTTTCAATATTTTTGAAGTTGGTTCGGTTTTTTAAAAAAACCGCTGTTTTCGGTTCGGTTTTTTTTAATTTAGCATACGAGACTAATAACCATTATCACAGATATCCTCCGCCTATATTCGTAGTTTTACGAATATTATTTCAATTGCAGTCGTAGTATATAGTTTATCCGATAGCAAACTATTTTTTGCTTTATTTTGAATCTTTCAGAGAGGCATTTGACCCAGAATTGGAGGCGGAACGGGCTTAGGGCCTAATCTCAAAACCGAAACCATCCAGTTTCAAAAGTGCGTTTTAGTTCGGTTTGGTTTTAAAAAAACCGCGATTTTGGTTTTCGGTTCAATATACCGCCAGCCTCAAATTAGGCACTAGTAACATTACTAGTAATTTTCTAGTCAGTATATGTAGTAGTAAGTAGTAACCTGCCAACCCTAAGCATATGCCACTTTGATACTTAATTGTCATTACTAAATGGAAGGCAAAGAGAGATCAAACAGCCAAAATTTGTAAATTTGCTAATATTTAATTATTGTTATTTCTACTAAAATGTTTAACAAATAATAATGTTAATACGTCCAAAGTTAAATACTATATTCATTTTATCTGTAAATCATGTAAATATTCTTAAAAATTTTTAAAAAAATTCTTTAAAAATTCATATAATTATATCCACAAAGCGCCTCCGTAAATAACTATATATATATATTATATATATATATATATACATATATATACATATATATATATATACATATATATATGTATATATATATATATGTATATATATATATGTATATATATGTATATGTATATGTATATATATATATATGTATATATATATGTATATATATATGTATATGTATATGTATATATGTCGCGGGCACGGGTACAGTCATTGGGGTACGCGTAGCGGTAGCAAAATCATTTGAAATGGATACTACTAGTCTCTCAATTTCGAGATTTCATTCCTGAAATTTACCATTCAGTTTTTAGCACCAATTTTAATCGTACTTTATTTACAAAACCAGTTTTAAGAATATGGCATATTTAGTTCAAGTTCAAAATTAGTTAGAATTGTATATTAGTTTTTATTTATTGGGTCGTTTTCTTTTGAAAATATTTATCCGATATATTTTAGAAAGTAATGCCAAAGAATCCCTCGAACATGAGCGCGGGTCAGCTAATTCGGACAGCCCACAGGCTACCCTGCTCCTGGAGAATGTGCAGCGACAACTTGCCAGTTTGAATCAGCGAATCGATATGGTTGCTACCGAACTTCAAAACACTGATGCCAAAGTTGGCACCATTGTATGTACTTCCTTATTGTTCCCTTAATTAATCAACGCAACACCTGTTTTATTTAAATATTTATTTTCTGTGTCTATCTTTTCAAACGCGATATTCAACATGTGTTTGCTCACACGGCCTTTAAAATCAGGTTTATTTGATTTTTTGCTTTGATTGCTAATTTTTGGTAAGGCCAGGGTTATACTAGTGATTGGTTCAAAAGTGATCTATCACATTTTGATTGAATCGCACGTCTAACCACCCGAGATAATTAGCGATGCGACGATAACAAAGAAATCGTGCGCGTTTCCTTGTGATCGTCACAATGGTAATTATCTGGGGTGGTTAGACATGCAATTCTTTCAAATGTGATAGATCACTTTTAAAACAATCACTAGTCTAACCGTGGCCTAACACTAAAATACCTTTGCATTGTAATGCATTTTAGTGAATTCTTTGAAATTATGCGTTTTTGTAGTACCCAAATCAACATTTTTCCTACATGAGTTCGTATCAAAAAATAATTTTAGATTTCTGATAGGGTTTTTTCAAGTAATCTAAAAGTCTTTTACATTCTCAAAATGTTCGAGACCCATAACATAAAAATCGTTTGATTTGCTTGTGATCGTCACATCGCTAATTATCTTCGGTGGTTAGACGTGCAATTCTTTCATGTGATAGATCACCTTCGAACCAATCACTAGTCTAACCGTGACCTAAGATATAGCATTTGTTAACCTGATTTTATGGAAGATTAAACTTAAGTACCTATTTTAGTTGCACGATTTTGTTTCATGCTGTATTTCTGTTAGTGCTGTATGAAAATGTGTTTTAGCTGACGGTGAGTCCATGATATAGTTGAGTTTCATGTGCGCTTACCAACTGGTTAAATTCGAATATTTTGTTTTCATTTTTATAATTCACAAACATTGACTATTGTCAGTTTACATCTTTTCAATTTAGGGTCAAAGTCAACTAAAGATGAGTGAGGCTCTAAAAAAACTTGAAGACAAACAAAGTGTAAGTCTTTGTTATAGTTTTTTTCTTTCAAAAAATATTGATTTTCTCTAAGATTTTCAATTTGTGCGATCAATGAAGTTGTAACGGCTTACAATGCAACTATTCGTCAACCATTTTTATGATTCGTTAAGTGCATGTCTACAAACGCAATGACATTTATTGATTTAAATATCAAGAATTTATTACTGTAGAACCGAATCATTTCTCAATATCGACCGCTTGCGGATGAAACTAAATATATATTTTGACTCATATTAAACGAAATACTTCTTATATGTCAGAAAAACTTGTTTTGTTGCAGGAAAACTTCCATATCATTGAAAAATTTAGCTTTTCCGCGAAAATTCGATTTTTGAATCAAGTTTTATCTCAGAATATATTATGCGGTAAAATCCGGTAAACAAGTTCACAGATACCGGATATCCGGATCCGCTGGTTTAATTGCCGATTTTACCGGATACCGGATTTTGGGACATCCCTATCTTCAACTAATATTTTGAAGTCAACACTAATTTCCTTTTTGCTTGCTTTTCGACTCTAAGCAAAACGTAGACATGCGATTTTGTTGCGCGTTAATTCACTTGTTTGAAATAGTGCCAAAGATAAGTGTCATAAACGTCGCTTCATAAACATTTAAAATGCATTTAATATTTCGTTAACGAATAGGAAGTTAAATGTAACTTGTAGTATCTATTAAGGCTTTTGCTTGTTCACCAGTGTATTTATCATTTTTAGGAGGTCGAGGTGCAGATTAATGTTCATCAAGACATTTTTTCAAATGGTTTGGTACAAATGAAGCAGGACTTTATGACGTCCGAGCAGAAAGTTGAAGCGGTAGAGTACAATCTCGATGGTCAAGTCAAAGACATTCATGACAGATTTGAAATGCTTCAGAACAAAGTATGCTTTCCTTCCTTTTTGAAATTGTTTGAAGTTTTACGACTTTTACTGTGTAGAGATCCATTCTCTTTGTTCTCATTTCTTGAAAAAGTATTTATTGGTATATCATTCGGAGTCTCCAGTAGTGCTGGATCCGGTCCGGTTCGGTTAAAGGAGGTTAATCTGCAGGAGCTTGTTAATCTGGTTAAAATCCGGTTGAGTAATTCTATCTCATATTTTCAAAATATATTGATGACAATTATTGCGGTATTACAAAACAGTAGAAATTGTTAGAAAGGGTGCAAAGTTTCTCATTGTTGTACTTCTACTCCTAATGTAAATTTTTGTCTTTCAAATGATAGAATTACAATAATGCGCATACTGTATTAAACATATTAAATTTGAATTCGGTTAGATTTAAATTAATTCATTAAGTTCTACATTTCTTATATATATATTTTTTTAAGGCATTTAACGGGAATCGCACTTTTTTCCCAAAATACATGTTTTTGCCCATTGCTTTCGCAGTATTCACTCGAACTTAAATATATTTACTATGGGGATGCTATAGAGATCCGAGATGTCTGGCATTTATTGTAGCAGCCCATTTGAAATAAAAAATGCAAACATTTGCAAGAATTACGTCGTTACATTCTTGAGGCACAAAATTAAATTACAGCTTCAGTGAGGCCAAATTTGATGAATAAATTAGAAAAATTAGTGACCATTTTTTATGAAACCTAATAAATAAATAAAATATATATATATATATATATATTATATATATATAGTTATACTATGTCGCTATGTACGCTTAACAAATTATATATGCCGCTATGTACCAGCAAGATTTTTTGTTGTTAAAAAAATTGTAATGATAATATGATAAACACACCCGCAGTGGTGCCAATGAATGCACATACTAATATTTGAAACACTGTTTTAGAACAAACTCAAATTTTATTGAAAATAGCAGCCTAAGTATAGCTCTATAATTAATCAAAAATTTAGTAAATAATTCAGCCGGAAGTTGGCTAACTTATAGTGTATTGCACAAACATAGTTCGGATTTTAATAAATATAGCGATTCACAACCAACTAATGTCATGCAGCAATTTTTTCTGCAGATTTTTGCTCATTTTTTTTCATATGTCGCTATGTACATATTAATATATATATATGGTGGTATTATATAATCTATAAACATAAGCACACCAACGACAGCGTTTCCTAATATATAAAATAGAAATTTTTTATTAATATTTTTGCTAAAAATTGTACCAAAATTTTATGAAATTTGTTCTTAAAACGGGTTCGAAGTCTGCTTCAAAATTGTACGGTTATTAGTAATGAATATTCTATAGTTTTATAGTATGCAGTAGCGTAATTCAAGTTTTATTTAGTTGCAAGACATTGAGAAAGAGCAGCACAACCAGAGTGTGCGTGCGCTGGAGGTTTGGGAAGGGCAGACACCGAGGATTCTTTATGGTCTTCTCTCAGTTCTTATCCATTTTTTAGTCTTCTGTTTCAATTTCATTAAAATATTTACAGTCTTTTTCAATTCTGCGTAAGTATCCATTTTAAATATTTTTCTGAGCCTGCGTAATATTTTGCATTGAATAGAATTTCCTACTGCGAGGAAATAATAAGAGTTTAGTTATTCATACAATGCTTTAATAACTTTTGCATAATTTCATACGTCCTCTGTTCTTTGTCGCCGATTGTTATAATTTGGACATATTCTTTATTTAAAATGTAGAAAACTTATTTTTTTTCTCATATTCAACTTGTTATCATAAAATACCGGAGTTATAAATGCATTGGAAACCAAATCTTCGATAATGACATTGCTTCTGGAATTGTTAAATAAATACACATAATGTAGAATGATGAACTTGTGATAGCGACGCGTTCCTTACTCAGCGAACATTTTTTAGAAATAATAAAGAACCAATTATGTACTTCTATCTATTGAGAAAACAAAAGCATGTTCATTCTATAAGTTACAATAACAGATATTCAGAGAACAAGTTAATCCAAACTTCTTACAGAACCAAGGGCTTCGGCCAAAGTGATGAACCATTTCCGAGATCTAACTTTCAGCTCATTTTAGATAAGAGAAAATACAATAGTTGTAGCTACATGCAAACCGCACTTTCTAACCGTACTCATCCTTATACCTAACCTAATCCTACTATCACCCAGACGAAGGAGCCTAATCACTAACCATTTAAGGAAGCTTTTTATCTTATCTTACGCCCGAGATATCCTAAGCAGTGATCGTAACGATCAACAACATAGTAATAAATAAATAAAGATAAATAAGGGGGGCAATGTAAGAAACAGTTATCCGAAAAATGCTAAAACAAACGGTTAATTTAAACTACGGTTGGGGAAATATATAATATTGAAACAAAGAGCAACTGTAACCTAGGGTAGCTAAACTTAACTGCAATTAACACATTGTGCATATTTACAAATATTAACAAATAACGTAAATCACTTGTTATAAAGCGATGAGTAATTTTAGAACAAATTAAGCAAAAGATGTTGCGATGTCTGCAATTCAAATTTACGCACAAATATGGATTCCTCTTACGAGCGACCAATCAAATTACAAATGGATAATCATCACTAATTGTACAATAACGAGCATCGAATTTATTATTAATTAGACACTAAATGTTATTTTTACAGCTAGGGTTGCAATTATACTACAATAACTACTAAGAAGTGCTTGATTAAAAATTCTTGACCTAGTTTTTACCAATTTTTATCTATGTATCACCTGACATTTCTAATGACATTTTCAAGAATAGTTTTTTGATTTTCTATGGGAAAGTTTAAGTAAAGAAATTGAATATTTTTGTAAGGAATTCTAGTAGATATGGAAAATAGAGATGAGCGCGGTATAGGTTTTGTAGAAATTTTCTCACCGCAGAGAAAAAAACTTCACCGCTAACCACCGCAATGAACGTTTTACCGCAACAAACTGGTTTTTAATCTTTGTAAGAAAAGATAGATATTTCTGAATTGTTTCTTAGGGTTATGGATCATCCGTAGAAAAGTTTAAGGACAATTTCTTATGCATTTTGTCAATTCGTCCAATTTTATTAGAGTAGTATTCAATTTTCTATGAAATATCTAACAATGACTTTTAATATTTTGTATGTGAAATCTTTATTCTGCTTCAGAAACAGTTTTTTCGAGAAATACTTAGAGATTTTCAATCTTACAAGGCTACTAACTTTTGTAACTAAGAGAGCACCTGCTGGCTGCTAGGGGGATTCGAAAATTGTATTGGAGTGCGTGCAACACTGAATGCAAAACATCTAGTGATTAGAGACTCCGTGTAAAAGTATGTCGGATCATAACAAGGTGTACACAATAACACCTTGGATCATAACTACCAGTGACACAGCAAGGCTGTCTCACAGGAAAGGCATAGCAAGTGCTGGACTTGGCCTATCTCACAGGCCAGAGACAAAGATTTATCTCTGCATGACTGCCTCATGAGACGCACTCATGGACTGGCACCAGTAGCAGTCTCGGTAGCAGCATTGCCACTGCTTCGCTGTCTGTGTACCCGAAAAACCGAAAACACAATTTTCTCGACCGTTACCGCCCTCATATGCACAAAGTACATATGGTGACGCCTTCTACCCTGTCGTTTAAGGTCAACTGTAGGTACGAGAATTTGTACAGTGACGCGTCCGTCTAGTGTTGTCTCAACGCCACCCTTCTTGTTCAGCTTTCGCCATTCAGCTTGGCTGCTTCGCTGGGAACCACCGCGGAGGTACTCTAGGACGATTTAGACACACTGCGCTTTTGGTTCCCGTTATCTGTATAACTTTTATGCCACCGCAAGTTGTTTATTTCTACCGCTAACCACCGCAATTGCGAAAAATTCTACTGCGGTGCGCCACACCGCGGCATACCGCGGTATTACCGTACCGCACTAATCTCTCATGGAAAATATGGTTAAAATCTAAAACTTGGGAAATGTTTGCTTAAAACTTTTTGTGTGGTGGTGTTTAGTTACTAGCATCTGCGCGCACTCAAAAAATTAGTGCGATTCTAAATTCTAAGTTGACAAAAATAAAACAATTGGAAAACTAAAAAACTGAAGGCAGTATTTCGTTAATAATGGGTTAGTTTTTTGCATAAATTTTAATTTGATTAACTTATTACTTATAGTGGTTTAAATTTTGATTTTAGAGCTAGAATGTGTATCTCTCTATTATTGCTGGGAGGAATCACTTGGTACTTCCGCGACCCAGCTTCCTTCCATGCCACTACCAAGTATGTCAATGAACACCTGTTGCGAGACATACTCAAAATTTCTTAGTGTTCAGATGTGTCTTTTGTAATTTTTGGTACATTTTGTTGTAGATTAGTTGAAATTAAATTAAATTTATTAATGGAATTATAGAAGTACTCAATTTCATAAAATCTATTTTTATGTGCATTATATTTCGTAGATAAACTACAAGTAAGAAAATTCTAAATACATCAGTAATAGTCATTTATATTCCTAATAACAAATTAATTTTATTTCCTATTAAAAATATTCTCAAATTTTTTTTGTTGTTTGTACATCACAGAATAGAATAACCTGTGCGAAAGAAATGAAATATCACATAATCTTGAGCATGCGTTTAAAATCAGTATAGAAGAAGAAGAAAAATCTATATTCAGAAATTGTTTTAACAATAAATAGAAATACTGATAACAAATTCTGAAAGCGTCAAGAAAGTAATACAAAATTAAACAAAGAAAAGAAAACAATGACTATTTACAAATAAAAAGTGGTTAACTTGGGCTATGGCGATTGCTAGTTTCTATTAATAGAGTAATCAGGTTTATAAAATTTATAACCTCGCCATTTCAGTTTTTTTATATTATAAATATATATCAAAGACTATAAGCATTAGATCGAATAATTGTAATGTAAAAAATAATTTCATTTCAGAAAAAGGAAAATTCATGTATAAAATTGGTAAACGTAATGCAAAGCTTTGTCTAAGATTAGCTGAATTGTAGGAAAATCCAATTTAAACCATATTCAATGCACCTGTGTGGTGGTCGGTAACTAAGTAAAAGAATAAAATTACATGAAACTTGTCAATAATTTCAAACTATCTCCTGAAATTTGCGTTGAGTTACAATTAAAATTTTAAATAATAACTAGGCTCAGCATCTAAAATTTAAAAGCATTTTAGTATCATAAAACCAAATCTAAATCAAGAAAATGATAATATTCATAAACTATTGGTACCCTATAATAAAGTGCCTTAATTTAATAAGGCAATCTTTGAATTTAATGCTATTACTGAATTTTATTAGGGTTACCACCCTAGTAAGACCAAATAAAAGTAATCTTCAAATTTATTGATTTCATTATTTTCTTTTTTGTTAGAACAAGAAAATCAGCGGATTGAATAATATGGCAATTTGCACAATGTATAATTACTAGAATTGTTGACTTTAATTTAAAACCAATTTGTTAAGGATATTTAACAATTTTAGTAAAAAGATTAAACTAAAGGATATATTTCGCTCATTTTGAGCATCGATAATTTACAAAATTTTCCCTCTAAATATGCATTATTTAATTAAATTATATTATGATGTCTTTAAGCATTAATTAGAGGTAATTTGTGCTGATATATGTAGTCATCTTTTATGTTAAGACATGTTTCATTGCACTTATGTATATACTTTCGATTTCTTTTAAATTTTTGGGGATGGTCATAATTGAATCCACATTTTCTTAGGTGTTTTGATGTTGGTGACTTAGTTTTGTGTTCTTTTATTCTTCTGCGTAGTTGTCTGCTACTATATCCAATATAGTCCTCACTACAGGTGCCTTTGATTTTATAGATAAAATTGGACTTATCGGATATCTTTGACATTGATTTTAATTTTAGGTGTTGACTAAACTTTCGCGTTGTATAAGCAAATCTCACATTTTCTTTAATATAATTTATTCTTCGTATTTGATTGTCATATCTGTTGTATGCTTCCCTCTATATTCCATTTTAAAAATGTGTTCAAAATTATTCGAATATTTTCCTGTCTTTTTATTCAATATTTCCTGAATTGTTTCTTGAATAAATTTGTTAATAAAATTACTTGGATATTCGTTTTTCTTCAAATTCGACTTTAGTTTGATTATTTCTTGGTTTTTTTTTTCATAAGAACATGAGACATTAAAAATTCGATGTATTGCTCCTTTAATTCGTGGTATTTTTTATGCTACAGGTGAATTTAAATTGAAATTTAAAACTAAAACTGTATCGATTGGCTTTCTATGAATTCCTGTAGTATCGAAGTCATTTAATCCAAAATTGCTTAATGACATTAGGAGTAATCTATCATCAAATTTTGAAAGTCTTTGGGTAGAACTAAATAATCCAATAAGAAATTCTCAATTTAAAGGCCAGTTGCTTAATGTATCTTACTGCGTTCAAACAAGAAATTCGCTAATTTGTTTATTGAGCAATTAGGAGAGGAATGATCTTTGGCTTGTTCTGAAAATAAAAATTTAATGCTGCTTGGGGACTGGAACCTAAATTATTTCAGTACTATTGAAAAGGGCAAAATTGACCTACTTTTAAATACTTTCAATCTAAAGTTAACTAATGCAACATTGCCGACCAGAATCACATCATCGAGTACCACACTAATTAATTACATTGTGCTTACTGAAAGAAATAGTGCATCTTATAATTTTTATTCATCCGAATGCCCTTTTCTGACCACTGCATTACATCCATTGAGTTCTCCAAATCTGAATCGTCTTTGAATAATGCCACGAAGTGGATAAAAACCCGTGAAAAGTCTACTGAAAATATGAACTATCTTAAATCGGCGATTTCTTCAGAAAACTGGCTTCCAGTGTATACTGCCTCAGACTCAACTACAATGTTGATTCATTTTTCAAAAATTTTTTAATTTTATCTCAATAAATTTTTCCCAGAGGAGAATTATGATTATATCAAATTCCAATAGTAATTCAAACATATTCGCACATAGTAAACCTTAGATAAATTACTTTTGTAAAGCACTGATTCGTGAAAAAAATACAGCATATAGAATATTTAAAAGTTCTAAAACTCATAATAATTTTGTTGCATATAAAAAGGCTAGAAATTTCTCCAACACTGAAAATCGCAAGGCCTATAATGAATACATTAGAAATAAATACGCCCGACTTCCTAATCAAAAGTCAAAGTGGAAGGTAATTCATGAGATAAATAATAGCAAAAAATCTAAATTAAAATGTATTGATGCTATCAAAAATAAAAATGGAAAAATCCTTACAGACACCTATGAAATTTCTAACGAATTACAACAGATTTTTATTAATCTAAGCAAATATAATTCTCCAAATGTTAAGTTTAAAAGTAAATCAGCTAAAGTTATTAATCCCGAATTTTCTTTCCGTTTTACAACAAGTTTTGAAACCTTAAAAGCAATTCATAAACTTAAGCCCAACAAATCAAGTGGGCCTTCCAAAATTCCTTCACTGCAGATATAATTGCCAATCCCTTAAATTTTATTTTTAATGAATGCATAAAAAATGATTATTTTCCGGATTATTTAAAACTTGCCCATGTTACTCCCATTTTTTAAAAAAGATCCATTATTTGCCCAAAATTATCGACCAATTTCTATCACATCTCCATTAAGCAAAGTATTCGAAAGATTATTCCACCTAAATGATTTTTTTTAAACGCACAATAGGTACTGCCGGTTACAATTCTGTTTTAGAGCCACCAGGTTTATGTCGAAGCGATGGGAAACGACCAGACGGAATGACCTTAATACCCTGGTCTCGCGGACAATCTCTCGTGTGGGACGTCACCGTTGTGGATTCACTGGCGCCTAGTCGCATTTGTCGGGACGTTAATCATATCAAAGAGGCCGAGGAACGCAAAGCTGCAAAGTATACCGAAATATCCAATAGCGGCTACTTGTTCCAACCCCTTGCTTTCGATACTCAAGGAAATTGCGGACCTTCGACGAAAAGTTTTTTGAAAGATCTAGGAGACAAACTTGTAAATATATCTGGCGATAAACGAGCAAAAGAATTTCTGTATCAATCAATAACATCGATAATTATTCAACATAATGCCGCTTGTGTACTAGGGACTTTAGATAAACAAGAACGCATGGACGAAATCTTTACTTTGTTGTAATTTCTAAACAGGTTTATGTCGAAGGTGTTCTCATTGCGACTTTTTCAGGTTGTGCTAATCGACATTTGATCGCGGATAACATTCAGTGGTTTTCTGATGAGAAAAGAAGTATAGAAGACATATTTGGCTAAAAAGGGGTTGCATATGTCGGTAGTTATTGTAGTAAATGATTGCCAATCACATTCGTTTCTAGCCTGAAGATGCTGTGATTTTAAATCAAGTTTAAGATCGTTTTAATGTTGGCACTGTGGAATTAACTGATGAATTGGAAGTTGCCTCATATATTCCTGTAGAAAACAAAGCTTCTTGATATTGGTTTTAACATGCGCTTTTTTTGAAACTCATTTGTTCATTATTTGATGTTTGTTATTAAACGTTGATTAATAAATCTTTAATGCATGAAAAAAAAAAAAATTCCAATGTAATTA
>CABFPE010000023.1:1505279-1520041 GCA_900660155.1 Hofstenia miamia
TGTGCAAAGTTAGGGATTCTCCAAACAAATCAAAGCATTCTTGATCAGCCAAAGTCAGTGCATTTATCCGTAGAAAATATCTCAAAGTCAACTTTCTACATGCCTTCAGGAATGATTAATCGGGGACTGAATACAGCTTACTAACAGAATTCCAGAAGTAACCATCCTTCTTGGTAAGAATCATTTCTCAAACTTCATTCTGTGCAGTACTTGCTAAAAATTTCTACAAATTTAAACACTATCATGAGGATAATATTGCAATTAGTACTAAGTCTTCAAGTCTTATCGGATTTATGGTCAAAACACCTTATTCCTTAAAGTTGCCACCGACATCAAACGTTGTTTCCCGTAGGGAGAAGTCAATAACGAACATTTCTGAACTAATGTAGATTTTAAAAATGCGCAATTTACTAGATTAATACAAAATCAAAAGTCAAAAGATGTGGTTTCTTCCAATTATAGCAGATGTCAACTTGTTGTGGATTTGTTAACGAATACTTTACAGCTGCCAATAACCGTAGTATATTAGCTAAAAATTAATTCTCTATTTAAAACTTTAAAAATGGAGGTGGAAAGGACAATTAAGTTTTGCTCCCCATTATATATATATATATATATATATATATAGGGTGAGTCATAAGTCTTCGTCAATCAAGAATTGTATGCAGAAACTTAATTGTGCAAAAGATATTGATCTATCATTAAATTATTTGAAATTCAATTTTTATTATATTTGTGCTATCTCTGGAGGGAGCTTTATTTCATTCTCGCAGATTGCTAAGAATGGAATACTGGAATACTCGATCAGTGATAAAATTACCATAACTGCATGGATAATTTCGTTCGAAAATGACTGCATGGTTCATTTCGTCGGAAATTTGCTCAATGCTACAACAAGCCAGTACCTGCACGAACAACATTGATCAATTTGAAGCAAAAGTTGTTGGAATATGGATCCCTTGTCTCAGACAGATCTCGCAGTGGAAGACCTGTCTCTGCGTCCGGCGATGATGTAAAAGTGGGTGTATTGGCAGATATAAATGAGGATCCTACGACTTCGACTCGCAGACAATCAACTGAGCATGCTATTTCTCAAACAACCGTGTGCCATATTCTGAAAAATGCAGGAATGCATCTCTATAAACCTCAGTATTCTCAATTTATAAATGAAAATGACGATGACAGGTGAAGAGAGTTCTGCGAACTAATGTTACAAAAGTTTGCAAATGATCCTGCATTTCTTCGGAAATTAACATTCTCAGATGAGTGCATCTTCGCCTTAGATGGTACTGTCAACAAGCACAATGTGCATTACTGATCAGAAGAAAATCCACGTCGCCGCATCTGTGACCCAGGAAAAACTCTTTCGTTGACTGTCTGGGCTTGCATCAGCTTCGCCAGTGTTATTTCTTTCGACATCAGCAAGGACACGATGAATGATGAGAGATATTGCATGATTTTAAATGAAAAAGTCGTTCCTTTTTCACTCAAAAAGGCAAATATTTTATTGAAATTTTTATATTTCTAATTGACAAAGACTTATGACTCACCCTGTATATATATATATTGTAATAAAATTGGAATTTTATAAATTTCTTGAAGTCAAAGCTGCTTGGAAAAATGTTAATTTTTTTTAAATTTATCTTACCGTAAAATTAATTTAGAGAATTAGAAATTGACTTTCTAAAAATTAATTTTCTGAAAAACATATTCTTATTGGGACCTTGCTTTGTGAATTTCGATTTTACCACAACTGTAAGGATTTTACCATATTGTAAGTGCTAAGTGTGTGGAAAAGAGATGCTTAAACAACCTTTTAAGTGAGTAACGGGGTAATATGAAAGACAAAGAACCAAATAACTAGAGGCTACTTAAAAACAAAGAGAAGAATGATCAATGTGACATTAAACTCTCAGATTTGCCCAAAACGTCAATTTAATTCTGGAATGAAAATGGACATCCAACCAGGAGAAAGTGACGTAAAAAAGGGTATAAAAGACCAGCAAAATAGAGAGAAAGAGCCGACCCTGCCCCACATGCTGAGAAGTATAGAAAAATATTACAAAGACTTTTCAACTCAATTGTGCAAATGATCTTGACTAAAGATATCTTGTTGGTCTCGTTTAGAGTTACAAGTTTGTTTTGGCTTAGCTGTAACAGTAAAGTTACACACTTTTCTCCTTCAACAGATTGAGAAGTTATTTCAAACTACAGTTGTGATACCCATCCAGGTAAAGTTTTGAAATTGAACTTAGATTCTTTAACTTTGGAAATTTCATTGGGTCCAAATCTAGTTAAGGACCCGAATTATTTTAATTTGTTGTTAGTTGTTGTTGCTTAAATATTCTCTTTTTGTAAAATATATCCATTGTGATTGCCTTATGTTTTTGATTTTAATTTACTTTTGATAGAGTAAACATTTCAATAAAATTAAAAATAAAACTAGGACAGCTTTCAGAAAGAAGCCAAGTATAAGGTCTTGTGAATTAAAAACTCTCTCTTGTTTTCAGTATCAAAAGAGATCTTAGTGGGAAAATACTAAACGCGATTGACTTAAGTAATTTGATTCTATTAAATAAGATAAGATAAGATAAGATATTCTTTATTCAGATAAATATTGACAATTAAAAACTGATAATTTATCTGAATAGCGTCAAAAATATACAAACATACATACAAATACATACAAAATCAAAGTATAATATACAATAAATCTAACAGGCTAGGGAGAAATTACTAGGAGATTTCAAGTACGGGTTGTTGAGTAATCATTGTTGTAGAATTTGTATCCTAGCCATGATTGTCCTGAGATATACTTTTGCTTAAGATAAATTTTAATTTGTTTCTTAAAAGCTCTTAGTTTTTCAATATTCTTTATCTCTTTAGGTAATGAATTCCATGTTCTGATAGCGGTATTAATAAATGATTCTTTAAAGACTTTTTTTCTGTACTTAATGCAGGAAAAATGTTTTGATCTGGAGTTTTTTTTATGAATAAAACCAGGCAATGAAATCGTATTATAAGGTGGTAAGTTCTTGATGAGTTTAAAAAATGTCAACATAGTATTCAAAATGACAAGCTGTCTTGGAAAAAGGANATTTCAAGTACGGGTTGTTGAGTAATCATTGTTGTAGAATTTGTATCCTAGCCATGATTGTCCTGAGATATACATTTGCTTAAGATAAATTTTATTTTGTTTCTTAAAAGCTCTTAGTTTTTCAATATTCTTTATCTCTTTAGGTAATGAATTCCATGTTCTGATAGCGGTATTAATAAATGATTCTTTCAAGACTTTTTTTCTGTACTTAATGCAGGAAAAATGCTTTGATCTGGAGTTTTGCTTATGAATAAAACCAGGCATTGAAATCGTATTATAAGGTAGCAAGTTCTTGATGAGTTTAAAAAATGTCGACATACTATTTAAAATGACAAGCTGTCTTGGAAAAAGGATTGATTTGGAAATGTAGTCCTTAGTTCTGGCGGAATTTTTCTTTGAGACATTAAGTGCCCATTTTAATTGCACATCAAGTTTCTTAAAAAAAGCATCTTTTATATCAGTGAATAATATATTTGCATAATTTAGATGACTCATTATAAATGCATGAAAAAATTGAATTATTGCACAAGCTGGTAATTGCNAGTTGTCTTGGAAAAAGGATTGATTTGGAAATGTAGTCTTTAGTTCTGGCGGAATTTTTCTTTGAGACATTAAGTGCCCATTTTAATTGCACATCAAGTTTCTTAAAAAAAGCATCTTTTATATCAGTGAATAATATATTTGCATAATTTAGATGACTCATTATAAATGCATGAAAAAATTGAATTATTGCACAAGCTGGTAATTGCATTACTATCATTGACATGTTTCTTATACCAATGGCTAATTTTCGAACTATTGCATTAATGTGAGATTCAAAATTTAGCTTAGAATCAAAAATTACTCCTAGGTACTTGAAATTATCTACAGTCGGGATGCTAAATGAACTAAAAAGTAATAGAGGAATTGCAATTGAACATTATCACTTTCTCTGTGTGTGTGTTATTTGTTTTAGAAACGTATTAAACAAAAAGTTTTGTAAAAAGTCTATTAGTAGAAGAGAAACACTGAAATAAATTGTGTCCTTTATACAATAGTTAAAACCGTGTTTGTAAAGAAATACCATTAGGGAAACTTTAGAAAAAGTAATACCGCAAAAACGAGCAGCTAGTTCGCAAAATTTTATTCAGCTGGATTATTTTCTGTGAGAGAAACATTTTTCTTTTAACTGAAACCATTTGACATTTGTATACTTAAAATATTGCAAGCCAGGACCACTGGTGTTAGAGTCATTCAGAGGTAGTTAAGAAATCACGGATTTGGGGACAAAGTCTGATAACACGTGTTTTAAGAGTAAACTCACAATTGCAAATATTATTTTTAGGCGTGAAAGTAAGGGACAAAAGTTTAACAAAACAGGACGTTGTGTTGTTGCTAGAAATTGGAGTATTCAGCTAATCGTTATTGTAGGTAATTGACCAAGGACTTCTTGGTTGTGGATATCACATTAATTGTGAATCTGTTCGTGTTTAATTATTTAGCATCAGGCTTTTAGATATATTTTCTCAAGTTCGAGTCTGACCCTATATTTTGGTAACTCAGACATTAGTGAAATTCAGATAACTTTTAAGAGGTTAAGTTTCCTTTCTCAGTAGTAAACCTCGTTATAAAATCATTATAATTCTAGTATTCACAAAAATTAATTAATTTGTAAATGCATTAACTACCTGGATAGTTTTTAACACTAAGAGAAAAGATTTTCTATTGAAAGACAGAAAAACTGAATTCCAACAAACTAATTTAATTAAATTACAAGATTTCCGTATTAATGTGTCGTTGGTGATTCAGGGGACAATGACACTAAAGTCAGCCAACTCAAAATAAATGTTTACATTATAAAAATATTTACAAAGCAGCATTTTAACAAAAGCGAATTAGAGCAGTTTGTCATCTGTGTTAGTTGAACGGGACACCAATCGGTGGAAGAAATACACGCATCCAGACAACATTAGAAGAGCAAATGCATATGCGTATGGTGAAAAGTCTTTATCTAAGTAAAGAAATTAATAATATTAAATGAAAGTTCATTGCGATACACAGGATAGACAAATCTAGAAACTGTGCATTCAATGTCCTGCTAATAAAAAATTATAGCCTACTCAATACCTGGCCCTATATCTCACGAGACTTGTCAATGAACCGAGCTTCTAACAAGCCGAGCCGAGCCGAGCCGAGCTTGAGAAGAGTATTGGATATAAAACGAGCCGTTTTTAGGCTAAACTAAATTTTTAGTGCTGATTGTTAATTTGATTATGCAGGCTATTCATATTTTTGTATTCAATATTCCCTACTTTTAATCTTATTTTAGAAATGTTTATTAAATAATAGGAAGAACAGTAGAAAAAATTCTGAGAGCATAAAATTTAAAAAAAAATATCGAGCTAAAACGAGCCTCATTGAAAAATTTTCTGTGGCGAGCCGAGCTGAGCCGAACTTACTCAAAATTAACACGAGCCGAGCTGAGCCGAGCTTAGAAATTACGGCTCGTTGACAAGTCTGTATTTCACAGTATGTGGTATTTCAAAGGAGGGTGCAGATTGAGAATTTCAATTATGGCGCACAGGTGCCTTTGAAAAATCTACTATTAAAATTAATCCGCGTAATTGACTTAAAACAATTTTCGCAAACAGATATGGATCATACCCAAACCTTATTAGTTTTTGCTATCATTATCGCACACCGTGTGTAGATAGCATTGTAAGCCATTACGAAAAAAGTTTTTTGTCTCAGGTGTTACTTATCATCCAAAAAAATCTATTCCAAATGATGCGGATCTATGATATAACGAAAATGGGCTTGAGAAGACTTCATTGTGACATCACTGCAAATCGTTCTGTAACACAAAAACTGGTCCCAAATGGACATCCACTATTTTCCTCACTATCAAACTAATATTACTCAATATTGAAAGTTCTGAAAATTCGAAATAAGTGCAGAACTCTTAGCAATAACATCGTTCATTTAGTCACCTGGACCAACTGAAAAATAACCTCCTAAATCTGATTAAATTTTCTGCAAATATATCAGAAATTCATAGGAAGAAATTAGGTTCATTTAATAATCTGAGAAATATTATCTTCATTTTCGCGTGTATGAAATTTGCTATGTTAATACATTAGCGAGAAAATGAAATAATAAATTCTGATGTTTCTTTATCATCACTATTACATATTTTGTTGATCTCTTAAAGAACTTGCAAGGATTTTCAAAAATTTTATTTCCAACGTCGATTTTTAAATAGAAAAGTTGAAAGTATCAATTTCAAACAAGTTTTACACCAAAACCTATTAATTTATAAAACCATCTATGACGATTTATTGCTGACTAAGCCTTCTTGTTTAAATCGCGCTATTTCACTTTGTTGTAAAACATGTAATGAACTTGCAAATTGAATTATCGCACAACACGTATTTTGAAGCAAAGCAATTTAGTTTTCCTCTGATTAGTGGTGTGCAATTAAAATGATTCCAATTTCTTGAGATGGTATGGTCCCTCAATATTGTAACTTGAACCCAACAGCCAAGCCATAACTCATAGCTGATGTTTAGACTCACAATGTTTAGAGCATCGAATGCTTATATGACTTCATTTTCATTTGCATTGGATACTCTCAGAGTGTGGTGAGATTCTTGCTTTATGTAAATGCTGAAAAATTTCTAAGAGAAATTTTTTTATGAAAATAGCTTTAATCTTGCTTTTAATGAAAACAAATTGTTTAAAATTTATACATCAAGCTACGCGGCAAAAAAAATATATAGTAAAAAATGTCCTAAATTTTGACATGAAAAAAAAATTATTAAAATATTAAAAGGTAATTCAAGCAATGGCTTCCTTTGAAAAAATCATACTATGTAATACACGACCGTATATTTCGTAGTGCATTTGTAAAATGAGGATAATTAGCATCTTAGATTTGTAGATGTTCAAGTCATGACCAGCTAGAAATATGTGTAACACTTGAAAAAGTCGCACTTACATTTGGAGGACACTAAAAAATATCTGATATGGATATTCGAAATTTGCTCTCCGTAAATATGCATTTGTTTCCTGAATCTAAAACTCAGCAATAAAAATATCGTACTGAAAATGTATCATCAATAAATTTCAAGAGCCAAAATGTAAAAACGGACCTGAAATAGTATTTGAATGGCTGGGCAAAAAAATTTAACTGTTGCGCATGCATGAAAATGGAAAAACTTTAATCCATTGTTCATCACGCATGATGTACAGTAGATTTAGATATAATTAGATACACACGTACTGCTTTGGATTTGAACTGGCTTCTCAAGAATAAACAGCTGAGACAATATGGACCGCTCTATCAGGTCATCTTGAAACAATCCTGTATCTCTTCTCTTACGGTCAGAAGAACAGCTGGCTAAACGCAAATTAGCTCAGAAATTTTATTAAATGTCTTACGCATTGAGCAAAGTGCTGATCCACCATTACATGCCTGAACTTCTATCACTAAATTCACCACATTATCACTTATTGATGAAAACTTGAAGGCCTTCGTAGTGAAACAGTTGTGAATCTTCATCATGTCTTGTGGAAATTGACGCTTCAATGTTACATCTACCGAACAGCTAAATTATAACTTTATATTGTTGCTTACAGTTGCCACTAAGTTTCTTAAGATTTTTGTTAATAGCTGTCAAGCACTTCAAAATAATTTGAAAAAAATTTTAAGATCATGGTTGTGAAAATATATGATCTATAGGCTAAGAAGATAAGTGTTATGAGCTAAATTTGTCTAATCAGATGTGGAGCCAGACTAAATTTCACGCTTTACCCATTTTAACCTACCATATCATCCTTCCCTCTTTTTTTACAAAATGTAAATTGTAACAATCAAGATCTACATTATAAAGGTAGAAAAGTATGCCAAATATTTTCAGCAAAAATAATAATCTCCAAAGATAAGAAAAGCCCTGAAAGCCAATAGTTCAATTTATATCCTATTTAACTTTAATAGCAATTGAATGCTATTAATGTTAGGTTTGAAAGAACTCTCTCAATATTACATATAAGGTATGTTACTTGAACACAGTATATATTACACACTTTTATAAAAAAAACGTTCTTTAATATATTAAAAAAACAGCATTCTTAAATTTGCAAAACTACATTTGAGTTTGTAATTTGTGATAAATTAATTGGACTGTCCTTGATCTTTATTTTTCTCAGTTAACCTCTCCATTTTACCAGTGGTAATATCTTGCTAGAAAGAAAAAACTTAAAGAATGAACTACACTATGATTTACTTTGGCAAATTTGTGGTTCAACTGGAATTTGTTTACTAAGAAAGTATATCTCAATGTCAATGGTTTTTTAAAGGCCAGGTTTTTTCACTAAGTCAATTACAGTGTTCATTTTTCAATTGAATTTTTTATGTTTCTAGCTTTATTCATCTTCTGGTATCAATCTATAGCATTTTCTTTAAGAAGTAAAGCCTGAACTGAATTAGAGATTTGCAAAAGCTACACTGGAAATTCACCTTCAAAAATATTGATTTCTTTATGTTTAGCCTATCCCTAGCCTAAACGTATTTGCGTTTATTAAGTTGTGCCATAATAGTGAGTTTACTTAATTGAGAAAGCCTCTTACCCGTCTTCCAGCAATGAATAGTTCTTTCCTGAACTTAAATATGATGTTGCATAAACTTCGTCTGCTAGAATGGAGATGTTGGAGACATTGTTTGAAAGGAGAACACAAAAATAGACGTCGCTGTTCAAAGAATAACTTGGAATTCCACTAAATATGGATCCATCATTCCATTGTATGTTAACATAATAATTATATGTTGGAAAAACAGATTTGTTTATATAATGTTGGAGTTTAAATGATTTAGTCATGGGTTCATTAAATAGAAATAACTGCTTCTTAGTAACAATATACCAATATATAAACGCAGAACTTTAAGAAATGGATTAAATAAATTTAATTTTTACTTTTTGTAGTTCTATATTTGGCTACAGTTCGTCAGAAAATGCAATAAGATTATGGTGTTGAAACCGATCGTCAATAAAATGGCAGCCAAATTCCGTCACTGATCGAAAATGGGTCTGCAATAATATCTTTGAAAAAACACACGTTTTGGTGAATTTTTTAGAAAATCAAATACCACATAATATAGTTTGAAAACAAGTATATTGGGAACATGCGTGCAGTATGACACTAATTTGTAACAATACATAAAAACAGTTGTAAAATGAACAAATAACAGGCTACGTTTGCTATTAGGTCAAAACAGCAACGAGAGCACAATAGTAATATTGAAGAAATCATGAATCAGTTAGAAGCTGAAGATTTAAATATTTGTTACCATTCATTTTGGAAGGGAATTCATAGCGTGCATAAGCGTCAGATAAAACAAAATCTGTATGAATATGAAATAGACAGAATCACAGAATTCGACCGAAATACATAGCTAGTTCACGACAGTCACGTCAAGCACCCCTAAAACAGGGGGAGGGGTTAATTTTTCAAGAAAATTGTCAATGATATTTATACGTCTAAGAAGGAATTTTGACTTTTTCATAAAATACTGCCAAGATGAACAAAAAGTTAGGTCTATGAATTTAATGTTTTTGAGAAATTTTTAAACTAAACTCTGTCCCAGTTAATAAGTAAACCGGTTTTTTAGGAAAATAAGCGAAGTCTGACATAAACACGAGTATAATTTCAAGTTTTGATTTTCATTTTCTTATAATATACACAAGATCCTAAACTATCTAATTCGAGCCAAAACCATGGTATTTACCTTATAATAAAACCACAATTATTGATATAAAACTTTACTTATTAACTGGGACAGAGTTTAATATGTAAAATTTTGGTGTTCTATTTTTTTGTAAATATTGACTTTTCATCCTTAAACAAAATTAACTAACCTGAGCTTATGTAACAGTGACAAATAGTTATCTATAACTAGGAAAAACTTAAATTCATCAATTCTGGATTCATTAAAAAATATAATGTAACATGCACTCACCAGATGGTTTAAGCACCCCAAACATATCAATTATATCATATGTATTGACATTGCATAGGTCCTTTCACTTGATATTAGCAAAAGAATGCTCAAACGCTCATTTAGCATTGCACATCTCATATATCACTTAACAAATCGCAGGTAGCCATGAACACGCTCGCATGTTTAAACAGAAATCGAAAATGTGAAAGCGAGGTTATACAATTTGCAGACCAAAGGAAAACAAATATCCAAGTTAGCTTTGTAGATTTCTTAAAGAACATTAAGCATCTCATAGTTTTGAGAGAAATTTAAACGAGTATAGCAGAAGAAATGTTCCAATTCCTTTCGTAAGTCATCAAAATCAGGAAAATCATTTGAAAACAATTTTGACATTTCAATTACTGGTTTATTATAATGATTTGATTACCATCAAATCGGGTACTTATCTCGCAGGTAGCATGTTAGAATGTCTAATAGAGCATAGTAAAGTGACACACGGTATTCTTATGTTCAAGGCGCATTAAAGGTACTTGGTATATGTTATCTGAATTTTTAAGTATTCATTATGACAGGGCGTTTGTGTTTCGCTTTTCTGGGATGTTTATCTCGTATCTGTTGCACAACTCAACTGCTGTGCCACAATATTGTAAAAACCTAAATTCATTTCTCCATCCCTTCAGTAATTCTTTGGTTTCATTTACTAACTTCCCTCAGTAGACAAATCGTAGTTTTTACCTTGTAGAAGCAACGATTAATTGCTTTGAAAACAAATTTCACTGCACTCGTGTCTCTACTGGACAAAACAATATGATCCAATGCTGGACAAAGTGGTTTGCAGCACCGTTTAAAAACGGTTATAGCCGAAATTCGACTAGCCCAGCGCGTATCACTTTGTGATTTCAAAGATATAGGCGTTAATCCTGCTTTTGGTTGTTCATTAATAAAGACAAGAAGTCACTGGCTACTTTCATTAAAAAATTCAGATAACTTATCCAGGGTTCCCATAAATATACGAAGCTTTGGAACAGCACTAGATATGTCGTGAACAAGAACCCTATTAAGATAACGTGTATGACAATAGGTGTAATAAATAAATTCATTCAGTCTTTGAAATCGGGCTTGTAGATCATTGTGTTTTCCAGTAAAATTGGCTGCTCCATCAGATGAGTGTCCCCTATTTTTCATTATATTAAGGCCAAAATTTATTGCTTCGAAATCAAGTAAAAGCTCTTCATTTCTCCGTTCAGCAAAACATATCGTACCTCAAATGTAAGGAGTAATGAGTAACATCAGTAAAAAATATTATCTCTAAATGTAAGCAACTGGCATTCCTTATTCAATAGATGAATGAAGAAATGAAAATGTACATATTCAAACAATATATACCATGTCATTATTTATACGCTGCAGAAGTTTGGGTGCCTCTTTTACATAATAAACAGAAAAAATAGTTACGAAAACCCATCAGAATGTTTGCTAGAATATCATGTCTGGACAAGTATATGCTTTATGGCATTATAAACAGAACATATCAAAGTCAAATTATGAAAACAATACGGCCAATTGAAAATGATTACTCACATCCATAAAATAGTGATTTAAATTGCTCTATTTGTAAAAGTAGAACCACTCGATCTACCTACAATTTGATACATTGCAGAACTAAATTATATCGAAATTCGTTCATCCCAATGACATCCAGATTACTTAATGGTGGACGTTTAATTGAAAACCTCAATTTTCTTTAAACTCTTGTATGTCTTATTGTCAGCCATTTCTCCTTTCCGTTTTACAATTGCAAAGTTGTATTTGTGCAGGAAATAAAGCGTTATTTATTATTATTTTTTCTTTTCACAGCTTCATGCTGGTATCCCTCTCAGCTCGGGGGACTCACCTTTAGCCCTAGTGCTTGGAGTCTGAGAGCTTTCCTCAGGACTCAGCTGTTTCTAACAATGATGTCTTCTGTGCTACTGCTCCTCCCCACTTTAGTTTTCCCAACTCCTTCAAGTATCTCTTATGCTTTTTACTCACTGCTCCTACAACTACCAGGACTACTTCAACTTTCTTTAACTTCCACAGCCTTTCTATTTCCTCTGCCAACTCCCTGTACTTGTCTATCTTGTCTTTCTCCTGGCTTTCTACATTCCTGTCTTTAGGTACTGTTATGTCTATCACTGTTCCTAATCTTTTCTCTTTGTCTACCACTACTATGTCTGGCCTCCGTGCTTCTAGTACTTTGCTTGTCTGTATGTTGAAGTCCCACAGTATCTTAACCTTTTTATTTTCCATGACTCCTTGTGGCTTGTGCTCATACCACTTGTCTCCTGTTTCTAACCCATGCTGCCTGCTCAAGCTCCAATGTACCAATCGTCCCACATTGTCATGCCTGAACTTATACTCATTTTGCGCAACTTCCCACACCCTGGTATCAGATGATCTACTGTCTCCGCCTCTTTCTTACATAGCCTGCACTTATCACTTACTTCTACTCTTCTGTCTATATGCTTCTTCACCCAATTTGTTCTTATTGCTTGCTACTGTGCTGCCATTATCAGTGCTTCTGTTTCTCTTTTTAGTCCTGCCTTCTTTAACCAGTCGTTGCTTTCTTCTCTGTCACATTTTTCTGTGTTCCTCCAGTATTTTCCATGCATTGCTTTTAACCTATACCTTGTTAGTCTCTCTGATTCCTACTCTGGTATACCTTCTTTCCTTCACTCTCAGTTCTTATCTTCCTTAACTCCTTAGTGACCTCCAGTAGTGTTCCTCTAGATTGTGCTTCCACATACTCCTTTAGCCCTAGTGCTTCTGCTTCTACAGTTTCCTCCACACTTAGCAGCCCCTTTCCCTCCTTTATGCCTTGCAATGTACAACCTATCCACATCTCCATTTAGGTTGAAAGCCCTCTCTGCTGCTAGTACCTTCCTTGTCTCTCTGTCTAGCTCCCTAAGTTCATTCTTGTTCCATCTAACTATTCCTGCCGAATATCTCAACACTGGCATCGCCCATGTATTAATTGCTTTTATACTATTCTGCCCATTCAATGCTGTCTTCTGTACTACCTTCCTTACTCTCCTCTTGTATTCTTTTCTAATCTAAAATGGACTTAAATATATTAACCACATGTCTCACCTATCCGTATGTTAAGGCTGCCTAAGAAACTACGTTCTCAGTAGCCATAAGCATTACAAGCTAATGTCCATGTTCCACAGCTTTTGATGGCTCATAAACACTCTCAACCAGGGCTGCGTAGTGTGCATGTGACACAGCATGAGCTTGTCTGGTTTACTGCTGCTAACTGCTTCAGCAGCTAAAATAGTCAAAATTATACCCACTCCCCATTTTCTTACATAAATGTAGTAGAGTGAGCTTTTAGCTGCATAGCACAATCTTATAAGACGCTGACTTGGCGGGTAAACTAAACAAATGCACTTATTTTAACAGCGCTGCTAACAGCTGTAACCTGTTGCAGCAGACAGCAAACAAGTGCTGTTTAAAACAAAACAAAATTGACCCATTTTGTCATATTTTCTATGTTGTTCACGCACTATCAATGCTTTCAATCTCTGCAAAAATCCATCAAATACTCACAATTATTCAGACCAGTGCTGTATTCTTTACATGAAATATTTCTTTCGCGAGATGGCGTACAAAAATTGATTTCACGTACAATCTTAATACACAGCATAAAAAATATTTTTTTAGCGATTGCTCTAAATTGGCATGCATTTTTCTACCGTCACGAAATCTTTCTGAATGACGAAGCAATGTGCATTGTAGTGCTGTTTTTCTTCACAAGAAATGTTTGTTAGATTTTGGGGCAATTTGGATTTTATTACACATATATTTTCTTAAGAATGCATATAAAAGAGAATTTTATCGATTTCCCTAAATTGGTCTGATTTCGTGACGGCATAAAAATGCAGACCAATTTAGAGAAATCGCTAAAATACTTTTTTCTATGACATCTAAAGAAAATATATGGCAGAATAAAATGCAAATTGCCCCAAAATCTAGCAAACATTTCCTTTAAAGAAAGGCAGCACTACAATGCACATTGCATCTTCATTCAGAAAGATTTCGTGACGGTAGAAAATGCATGCCAATTTAGAGCAATCCCTAAAAATATTTTGTATGCCATGTATTAAGATATAATATAGCTGATCCCGCACAACTTAGTTCAGCCCGCCCAGACCCTATGTCAGTTATCACACTGCCTGTATGCATTTTTACAAAATTTAATATGAAGATTGACGCATCAAAAGTAATCCAGCTAATAACACTCGTCTTGCAAGAAATATGAATAAATCATTAAGAGATTTTACAAGATAAATATTTTTTAACAAAATTAACATGATTTTTACTTAAATGCAATATTTAATACAAAGATTAGTCATTATTTATCTCAAGATAGAAGAAATCCAATGGTAAAGACATATTTTTAAAATAGACTCATTAGTATGTAGGTAGCCACTTAATGTGACAAAAAATGTCAGAGTTTATATATGTTATTATTACATCTTCAAAAAACCAAAAAATGTCAAACTTTGGGTTATAAATTTTATTACAATATACTAGTGTATTATCGGGAGTTATATTATATCGAACTTCTGTTACTTGCCGTTTCAAAATTTCATTGTTTATGTTGTTGAATTTGACATCACTTTTTAAAAAAGTGGGGGGGGGGGGGGG
>CABFPE010000023.1:1571251-1582786 GCA_900660155.1 Hofstenia miamia
TATATATATAACCTCGCCAATCTGAACAATTCGAGGCCTATCTTTCTTAGGAAAACGCTCCCTGACTTACAGCCCACCTGGTATTCTGTTTCCTGAGATTCAATGCTGTGAAGCCGTTGGACTGGCAAGCATTTTGGCTTATACTTGTTATTCCCGATAATATCTAGGCATCACACAATTTCAGGCTCTTTGACGCAATTCAAGGTTTTCTCAGAATTTATAAAAATTCTGTATGAAAGCATACATAAATAAGTAAGGGCTCTTGGATGTGTATATATATCATGTACATGATTATTTTTGCAGTCAAACTAAAAATCGAAAATTAAAAATATTTGAAAAATTCCGAAATAGATTTCAAATACTTCAATTATTTTATAGACCCAGTCATCCATATCTTTAAAGTTACTTCAATTCAATTCAATGTCTTTAATTATTTTACTGAACACTGAATATTTATTAAAGTTTATGAAGAAATTTAAACTAATGTAAATCACAGCAATATAATTGCATTTCATTATGTATAATTTATGCGTTTGGCTTTCATAATATATTACTTACATATCACGGAGATATTAATTTTGCTACTAGTAACATTCCAGCTGTATAGTGAAGAATAACTTGTAAAATGTGCTGTGCATTGATAGCTCCCAGAGATATTAGAAAGTCGGTAGTTGAAATTAGTTTCATTCTGTTTCACATTCTCTATTTTCCATGTGTATGACATGTTGGGAGAGTTGTACCACAGTGGAAATACTCCGGCTGATATTGTTGAATTCTTAGTTACATCAAAATAACAATAAACATTGTCTCCACTATAAAAATTTCTGTCAGTATCATTCACACCCAAAATGTCTCTATAATGTCTTATGGACACTTCTGGAGCAGGTTTGTTTGGCACTAAATATATACCAAAATTATTTACTTCACATATAAAATAATAATAAATCCATTGGATATTTTTCCAGTGAATACAATAAAAAACTCAAGTTACATTTCAAGAAGCTATTCATTATTGGTACGAATACAACAAGCCTTCTCTCACTTAGTACGTTTTAAATAGTATTACAAATAAAGCTTTTAATGCTGTAGAAAGCTGGCTGTTCACTGATAAAAAAACAAGTGCTATTGTCAGTGGCGGCTCGTGCTTTCAAAAGCAAGGCAAGCAAATATTTTTAAGCAACCAAACTAGTATAAATAATAAACTATGAAAATATATTTATATGTGAAATACCTGAGTGTGATTTTTTCAAAAAGATATTTTTAATATTATTATTATAAAAATAAGATTAGTCCTGCAGTTCATTTAGTAAAATATTTTCAAGAGAAATTGCTAATAATTTCTTTAGTTTTTTCTCCTCTAATCAGTTACTCTTAAATTTGTTTAAATTTGCTTTAAACAGAAAATGATTATTTTAGCTAAGGAAGTCGACAAATCATGTATTTCAAAATATCGAATACGAATTTTATCGATTTACAATTGGAGCCATGTCAGTGATAGCAAACTTGAGATTAATTTTCAAGATTTCGAAAATTAGAGTAGAAATTTAGAGCAGAAATGACAGTTGAGGGCAATCACATTTAAATTGCTCAAAGTTTTTAAAATTTAGTAATTCTATAAAACGGCATTTGTATAGGGATGTGAAACTGGCCTCCATTTGAGTACATATGTATATGACGCCAATTAATATCAAAATATGTCTTTCTTAAATTATCGTAGTTTCATTTGATTTTTGAAAAAATTGATTGCACATTAGTAGAAAAATTCGTTTTGCATTAACAATTCCTATAAATTTTCAACATTTCTGTCAAAGAAAAGAATTTGTACAAGGATAAAAAATGCGAAAAAGTCATTATCCCAGATAGGAGCCTTTCTCAAATATATTCTGTTTCCGGCACTGCTTGAATAGAGCAATGTTTCTGATTGATATTTAAATAGTACCATGTTTAGTTTTGGGTTATTGTATGGAATGAAAATATTTCTCTTGATTCTTTTACAACAACACAACAGTGTTTCGATCAATGCGAAGCAATGAACGGACTGCTTGCCTTGTTAGCTAAATCTTCGCGCAATGAGATGAAGAAAACGGATATAATTTAATCGCTTGAGCGAGCGTGGGTACAGCATTAAGGCATCTGCTTGCTGTGGCGCAATCATTTAATTATTTTTAAAGCAAATCGTAATGAAGTATTTACGATTTGTACAATTGTATAGATAAAAAATTCATACAATTAAAAATGAAAGTCATTTATTAAAGAATTATTGGGCAAGCACTGCTTGCCTTGTTTACACGCACGAGCCGCCTATGGCTATTGTACGTGGGTGGTAACTTGATAAAGAAAGAATTCTGACAATCAAAATACTTTGAAAAATTGCAATTTTAGTTTTACGTTGATAACGGCATGCTAAAAATATAAGTAAGTATTTGGATTATAAAAGGTTTTTATTTCGGTTATTCAACATTAGAGTCAAATTAATTTATTCATAAATTGATTCTATAAAAATAATAATCCTTGAGTTAATCAAACCTTTAAAAACAGTTTTCGGAAAAATATTATTCATTTGAAATGTGTGATAGCAGATTTACTCTACTTTCTATAAGTTTAATAAATATTAAATATATAGCAGACTCAATCTTTAGTGATTATGTATGAATGAGAAGATGGCTGCAGAAAGATGTTAGCATTAACGATCATAAATTTTCTTGTATAAACGAAAAGTCAATTCTTGAAGATTACAAAGTACCAGACTTGTCAACGAGCCGTAACTTCTAAGCTCGACTCGGCTCGTTTAAATTTTGAGTAAGTTCGGCTCAGCTCGCTACAGAAAATCTTTCAATGAGGCTCGTTTCAGCTCGGTATTTTTTTTTTAAAATATTGTTCCCTCAGAATTTTTTCAATTGCTCTTTCTATCATTTACTAAACATTTCTAAAATACGATTATAAGTAAGGAATATTGAATGAAAGAATAAGAAAAATCTGCATAATCAATACTCTGCTCAAGCTCTGCTCGGCTCGCCTCGTTGACAAGTCTGCAAAGTACCATCAGCAGAAGCACACCACACTTGGGATAATTGAATACAACAATTCGCCATTGATTGCAAGTGTGTAGGATACTGAATAGCAATGAATATAAATACCTTCAATGTAATATTAGTATTATTATTGGGTGCATATATATGGTTATGTATAATGGAAAAAGTATTTTGTCGTAAAATGGTTAAAATTTGGTTAAATTTTGGTTTCGAAAAACAGTTTTTTATTGGTTAAAAACCGGTTTTTGTATGGACATTTAACCTTAAAATTAACTTTAAGAATTCGTTTTATAACGATTTTAGTTATAAAATAACTTTTAATTTTTGTTGAAATTAGTAATTTTTTGCTTGGGTTAGAGTCCTTTGTAATCTTCAGGAAATTACTTTTTGTTTATACAAGATCATTTATCATATTTATTTCCAACGTATTTCTGCAGCTAACACGCATTTCTAATGAATAATATGCTTGCGAAAATGATGTAAGAGTCTGCATAACTCAAGGATAAATATTTTTCATTGAAACAATTTATGAAAAAATTAATTTGATTGTAATATCGAATAACTAGAAAATTACCACTTAAAAACAAAAACCATTTGTGTCATCAACCAAAAATTAACTGAATCGGTTTTTTAATAACCATAACCATAAAAAATATTAATTGTTTTTAACAATAATCGTTTTCGTTACAAAATTCCTAAAAATAAGCGGTTTTTTAATAATCATGACCTTTTCCGTACAAAGATACCCGTACAAATCTTTACTGAGTGATGTAAGAGCGATATGTACAAAAAGCCGTCCAGTCAAGACAAATGAAATAACCTTGATCGCTGATTGGAGAGAAATCAATTTGAAATATTGTTCATGGTCGCTAAGTCAGCATTCTGATATGTAAGAGACCGTTTGTTTTTTCATAATTTCTTAGACATGTTTTGCTGTTTATACATGTAATGTAAGTTTGGATTTCTAACCCTATTCTAATTTAGAATGTTGTTGGCAAAATTCTTGAGTCGTATGAGTGTAAAATTTTGACTGCTCGTATAGATCCAGACTTGTCAACGAGCCGACATTTCCAAGCTCGACAGGGCTCGTTTAAATTTTGTGCAAGTTCGGCTTAAAAAAATATTCTGCTCAAAGAATTTTTACATAGCTCTTCCTATTATTTAATAAACATTTACTAAATAAGATTATAGGAAAGGCATGCTCACTGCAAAAAATCCCCATAATCAAATTAACAAGCAGAACTATAAACTTGCTTTGCCTAAAATAGGCTCGTTTTGGGCTCGACGCGTTGACAAGTCTGTATAGATCACGACTTATCCTTAACGCTGAGTTGGGCTGGTAAGTCTGGGAAGATAGGGCTCCAACATTCAGAAATGATCCAAATAATGAAAAGTTCTAATTTTTCACATTGAACATTTTAAAATATTTTTTTTACGGTTTTAGCTACCAAAGACTTCTGCTACAATTTTGCAATCGAGAAGACAATAAAGGAATGGCTGAGAAATGCGAGGGACAGGATTGCAGGCATTCAATGAGCGACAGGCTACTTCTCCTCGAAAAAATATCAGCAAATATTCATGTTTAACATAACTTAAAATTTTTCTCTGAAATTTCTATTTATAATTTATTATAATATGTTGTTATACTTAGAATTGATATTTTTTGTAAGAATTTATATTTTTAGATTGCCAGAGAGTCAGTAGCTCCATATACATGTATTAGTAGTTGTTGATATGTTCAAACATTGTAAATATTTCAACTTTTATAATTGTATGAGTTTAAATAAAAAACATGAAGAAGTTTGAAGATTAAATCACAGCCTTTTGAGCAAGAACATTGCAATCGGTTTTGGACTTCATTTAGAAAAGCACGGTGACCTTCTACTGTAAAAATCAATTTCCAGGTGCTTACTTAAAAATATTTAA
Source organism: Hofstenia miamia (assembly GCA_900660155.1). Classification (NCBI taxonomy): domain Eukaryota; kingdom Metazoa; phylum Xenacoelomorpha; order Acoela; family Hofsteniidae; genus Hofstenia; species Hofstenia miamia. Next base: position 1,576,210 of record CABFPE010000023.1, read on the forward strand.
ATATTGAATTAACCTAAAAGGCTTACTACTTTATCAATAATACTCTTTTTTGCTAATAATTTCATTTAGGATTAATTTATTGAGCTTAGAATTAACATCAGAATGAATGATGTGTTTTATTTGAAATGACAATAAGAAGCTTTTTTATATACTTTTAAGGAAATTATATTTTGACTTTATATTTACATATACTGGAACATTAAATGTATGTATATTTGGAGTTACTGGCGTCTTCAATTTCTTAACCCATCAGGGTAGATGTTTTTCATTTAAAAAATTGTTTATTTGAAATATTCATGCAATGATATATTGTTGTTTTAAATATGCACTTTGTTGGCTTATAAGCATGATTGTATTGCAATTTGCTTACATTTTTCTATTTTTAATCTGGGGCTAAGCCCAAGAACTGCACACATTGGGCTTTTAGTGGTGTAATGCTAGGCGGACTGTGGGCTAAGGAGGGCCCATTTTGGACAGACAGTGGGTTCAATGGGCTTTTGTGAAATTATTTGCTGGCACCCACACAGTGCCCACGGTGTATTCGATGCAGGCCCAAAGCAAAACCCAACGTGAGCAAGCACAACGTGCTTGCTGAAGCAATTGCGATAAACAAAATGCATGCAATAGTTGAACCTCAAATAGTTCTGATGTGATATAAATATCTAACGCCAGAACCCATTTTTTGTAACTTTTATTGGAGAAATTTATTAAATTTTATATATTTGTCAATATCAGCTCCTAAATATGTAATATGATCACTTTGATCGATCTTGTTTCTTATTTCTATTACAGAATTTTTAGTGGTCCAATGCATCATTATCAGTATTTATGATGTAAGTATCATCAGCAGATTGATATATTTCACCATGATTTACATGCTTAATTATGTCATTTACATATATTTCAAGCACATGAATAAATTTTATGAAAAACTGTCACCTAACAGGGAAGCCCACATACCCATTGATGTGCCAAGAATCCCAGATTTCCATCATTTCCTAATTGGATTAGAGGAAATCATATGCAAATAGAAAAAACGGCTTGTTTCTTTAAAGTTACAAAAAAATGTTTGGGGCTTACAAAATTTCAAATACAAACTATAAATATCACCTTGATTAAAAAAAGCTTCATTATATAAAAAAAAGTTTTTGAATTACTTGAATAAAATTATAATTAAACTTAGAAGTTCTAGGTTGAAATGAAAAGCCTTTAGTAATTGATCTTAAGTTGAAGCTTTAAGTTTAAAGATTTGAGGGAATGATTATTTAAATTATGCTAAATGAGTTTATAAAAATATTGATTCAATTCGTCTTTGAAATGTTCTGTTAAAGCATTAAAAGTCAGACTTTTGGCGGTATTTTTAAATTTATATTTAATTCGAATTTGCAAAACCCAGAAAAAAATGTAATTCTTAAAATATGGATTCACTTACCTGAATGACTTTTTACTTGGACTCTATCAGCTAAAGGACAGGGCTGACCACCACTAATATCTTTAAAGAAAACAAAATGTGAAAATGGACAGAATCCTGAATAATCAATGTAAACATTTGTAAATCTTAAATCGCAGCTGTCAGTTGAAATTAAACTAAGATTGCTGAAAAGCATTGGATGACTTGTTTTTGAAACATCATACACATATTCAGTAAATATAATGCTTCCACTTGATTTTTTCACTTTTATGTAGAATGAGTCTGGTGTTGTGAAGATGCTGCAGGAATCAACTTTAATGTAAAGTTTACCAAAACCATTATTATCAAAACTTAGCTCATTCAGCAAGTCAACTTTTAGATTACATGGAACTCTAATAGTTGCACCATTCAAGGTAGAGTTGCTTAATGTGACAATATTTAAATTCAGAGGGCATTGGCAGAATATTTCCCCAATAAATATCAATATAAAGCCTAAACAGATACATAATGTGTACATTGTAATAGAAAAATATTGAAATGTTTATTAACACATACATTTGTACATATATAAGGATCTAGGAAGTTTCAAACGAGTGCGTGGAATGCTATAATTTTAACTCTAGAATATGCTATGTTGTTTGAAATTTGGAATTTGAATGTAAATATTGAAGACAATTTTGTACTCTAAAATTTAGATGTGCAGTATATTTTAGACTTCAAAATATCTCTGTTAGTAGTTTTACCACAAATTTATAGTGCTATATTTAACTCACCAGAATTTAGATGACTGAAAACTTTTTAACACCTTGCACCATTAATCTACACAGGTTCAATTATCTCACAACCTACAAATAAAAATATAAAAAATGGATTTTAAAATGGAAATTTAGCAAGCAGTAGAATTTTAAGTTGAACATTAAAAAAAGAGAAAAAACATGATAAAATGCTAAGGACTAACATTTTGCTAATCATACATAGTGTAGTCCTGATATCTTTATGCAAATTTAAGCCTCTGATACTTCATCCTGTTTGCCAATTTAAGTTTCTTCAATGGAACCAGGCAGTGTTATCCTTCTTTATTAAGAGATTGCTTCACAGTTCCTGCAGCGACGTCAACTCCATTTGCTGCCAAACTGAAATGGATCTTGCTTGATGATTGGAAGCAGTCCTTCTCAACTTCTCTAATCATCACATTTGTAGCCTGTTCAGAAATCTTTGATTTCTCACCAACCTTCCAATTCACAGACTGACATATTTCCTTGGAGATCCCAGATGCAATTTTAATTTCAGTCATCTAAAATTTGTTTTACTGACTCCATTCTCTCTAACAACCTGGTGTGCTGAAGTGAAGAACAGATTGGAGCTTGTTATTCAGAAGGTTAATCTCTTTATTTTCCCCTCAGTGTTGAGTAAATGGTACAAAGAGGTAGAAACTACAGTATTTATAAATGTAGAAAGCACCACCAGAGGACCTCTGATTGGTTGTTTGGCGGAGGCCTTCAATCATACATGCATCAGTCACAGCTGGTTGCAAGCATATTTGAAACAGAAGAAACAGATATTAACATACAATTCAGTGCTTACAAATTACACAACATCCCATGAACATTGCAAAGTAAATAGTAGAATATTGTAAAGTAGATTTTTTTAAAGATTTTTGTCAACTTTGATTGTATATATATTTGTTCTTATGTTCATGCATTGTAGATTATAAAAAATAATGCCATGCTGCTTGAATTCACAAAATTAGGGATTCGTCTAATAATTTGACAAGCACTGCATATATATATATATATATATTATATATATATATATATATAACGAAAAATTGTTATTCTCTTGTCATTGGTAGTACAAGTTTATTTTTTGTTGAATTGAAATAATTCATTTATCCTTTTTCAATTTCATTTTCTGCAGATGTTCGATTTACTATACAATACCAAATTTTTTGCAGTTGAGCTATAATTTCTCTTGATAATACCTTCATTCTTCCTTTTCCAGACTTTTCCAAATGCTTTATATAAGATCTAAATATCTTTTCAATTTTTTCAAATTATATTGAGAGAACTTAAAATGGATACAAAGACATTTTCCAGACAGGAATGAAAAATGCGCATATGTATTTAGCGCAAAATTTGGAGTGCTGCCCTTAAAAATAGTGCTAATTTAGGTTCATGCGGAATTGCTAAATTGTGAAAGCGAAAACTATTTTAAAAGAGGATCTCAATTATAAATATTTTTCAGGATAAAGTTCTTATTCATCAATTTTTTGGAAAGACACAAAAAATTGCTGTAAATTGCTATATTGGTGCTAAGCATTGAAAATACAATTGAAGAACAAATATTGAATTGAATTCAAAAAAGATTCAGTATAAATATATTCACAAGAGGTCAGAGATGTTCCTATGCCTGAGTTCACTCTCCAAGAGCAAAACGTGTTTACGAATATTGTAATGTTATAAACAAATATTGTGATAAAAATTCATGTTCCTACAAACATAGGAAAGATCTGCCTTCACTTCAACATTATTGTTTCCGCAAAGGAGATGCCACATCACCATCGAATCAGATGACGACACAAGCATTATTCAGAAACAATGTAAATTTCCTAAAGTTAGTTAAGGGAAAACAAAAGCTTTCTAAATTCTAATTCACTATTCTAGACAAAGCACAAAACATGAAAATTTTCATTTTGAAAATGTTTTACTACTGCAAGACCATATCGAGTTAGAGTTTGGTTTAGGGTTATATATATATATATATATATATATGCATATGCACTTTTTCATCAAATTTTGTTGACTTATATTTAACATGCTACCAGGATAGATTATAATGTATGAAGTACTTATAAAATCAATCATCTTAATATAAAAGACCTTTGTCTAAACCCTATGTAAGAATATATTTAATACTTAGCGCGAAAAATAATTATAGCGTGTATTTATTTTGACTATTTTTATGCATAGCGCAAAAAACATATATGTAAACGTGACCATTTCCTTTATTAAGTGAATTTTTAAATGCGCATACTTGGCGTCGTAACTAAAATTGTTTATGATAATAAGTTTGATAAAATTTATTGATATTAACAATCAATTTGAATAAAGTTAAGAAGGGAATAGTAGGATTAATCCTATTACTAAACATTTTTTAACTTAATACTGAATTATAACATCAGAAATGCCTAATGTAAATTATATATTTATGTTACATTACCTTGAAGTGAAGAGATTTAAATCTTTGTAGGAATTCCTATAATGCATTTGCCGAAAAGCAAGAGATTTCATTTATCCATGGTGAAAAACAAGCAGTTCACTTATCAATCGGCATGTAATTAAAAAAAACCGACATTTAGATGATTTTCAGCTAGATTAAGAGCAAGACTATAGTTATTGAAACAAAATAAAATGTGAAAGAGTAAATTCTTTCGAATGTCATAAATGAGGGGAGATTAAGTTGTCAATGACTTGACTCTTCAAGTTTCAATATACTTGAAGATTTAAGTCAAAATTTGTACTATAAACTTTCAAAATGTATAAATTTTATTAATAATGTACATTTATGTCCAGTATGCGTTTATCTATTAATGTATAATAGCATACTAGTTCAAGCTGTATTTGCAACGAGCAAACAACCTAATATAAGTTAAACTTTTTAGTAAAGCAATATGCCATTGAGATTTCCTTCAAACATAAAACTTACACTTATGGGGTGGCAAAATCACAATAAGCATAAAGTACCTTAACATCCACTTTCAAGCTTGCCTTCGATAAAATAATGAAAAAAACTAACAATAAACATAGGCTTACTATATTGTGTATGAAATTTTTCTTGTTAACTTCTTCAAGTCGCAGAGTTTATATTTATTTTTGTTTGTAAAAATAGTTTTTTTATAGCTTATGTTATAGTTATCCATTTGTTATTACAGAATTTATTTAAAAACATAAAGTAATATTTTTTTTCAGAAATGTTTAACAGAAATTTTGAATTTAAGAAAAATGTTTGATTTTCCATCATTATTTTTTAAAAATTTCTTTTCCCTAGCTGCTAAGCAAGTAGAGTTTGTCTGCTAGTTACAATAAATATTGCTAATTAATGTTGATTTAAAAATTTTGAGCGCGAAATGTTTCATTAAAGAATCCACCAATAAATTCATTACATTTTTAGGCAATAATGTCAATAATTCTTTACATATTAACGGCTTAGTATGCTCATTATTCGATATTTCGAAATTTCAAGCATTCAAATTAAATGATTCTAAACTCTTATTTTAAGAAAAATTTAAGGATCTACAAGGAAACTTTGATTTTAAAATAATAGGAACCTAATTTTATAAGAATTTGATAAAAATAGCAGTTTTGGAATGCTTTGAAGTAATGCTAACTCCATTTTTTAAACAACGATCTTAGAATTTGAGATAAAATACCCATTCAATTTTTTGCTGTTCTGCATATTTGTAATAATTTATTTAAATTTTATTTCCTTGAGTTTCCCCTTTCCTACATTTCTTGTAAATTTGGCATGAATTAAATCAAAAATCATCAAAATTTACAAGTAAATTTTCAAAGGCTTACAGTTGAAATCAAAGCATGATTTAAGGAGTATTTAGATTTCAAAATCAATGCTTGAAATTCATTAAAATCTCAAACTTCAATTTGGTCTAACTTTGAAAGCCCTGATATTAGGTTTTATTCAAATTTTAAAGACAAACTAACATTCCAATTGCACAAACCTATTATATTTTTACGGTGTTACATTTAGAGTATGTTCAACTCGTCCAAGACATTGGCGGAGCAAAATTTGTATCACAATTTAATTGAGCACGTGAATTTGTTGGGATTTATCATCGCTCTCATTGGGATTTGTTTAAATTTTCTTTCTTATCATACAGCTAATCACTTTAAACAAAGGAATTCATCAATCACGTTGATTAAATGTTTGGCAGTGTGGGATGCAATAGCGATTTTTCAAGACGGCATTATAAATTTAGGCGGAAGTTATTTCAATTATAACTTCGCCGATGTAAACAGTTACATCTGTAAGGTATAGATTCCAATCATATGCAAAATTTAAAGTATAAATTTCGATACTTCTTAGGTATTAATTACTATAGATGAATTTTTCAGATTTTGGAATAAATGCTATATATACATATATGTATAT
>CABFPE010000023.1:1598307-1609033 GCA_900660155.1 Hofstenia miamia
CACATGGCGGTTCATTCTCCAACAAAGAGATATGTCTGCCGTCGGTGTCATAAAGCCTACTCTCATCCTTCGTCACTGAATAAGCATTGTCGACTACTCTCATCCTTCGTCACTGAATAAGCATTGTCGACTAGTGCATTCGCTGCGACGTCAACGCAATGGCCTCTACGTTCCAATATCTACGTCAACTAATTAGCTAAGATGATTGTGTAAATATAATCTAGCTGATCGTGTTTTTGTTGTTAAATATTTGACTTAATTTTCATGAAATTTTAATTCAGTTTTAATTCGTTCACAATGTTGAAACATTGTATGTTAATCAGTTCATTATTAAAACATAGACAGTTTGCAAAATTGAAAGTATAATTTATTAGTAGTGCTTAAAGTGAATCTTTAAAATTTTTGCTAAAATTATCGGCATTTCTTAAAATTTACCTGTATTTCGAATAAAATAAATTCATGTAGTTCACATAGTCTTCGTGGAGTAGCAACGTTTCTCTTAAAATGCGTTACATAAATGAAATCAGAAAACGTCAACTCAATTTCGGAAAAATTGAATTCATATTCATAAAACAAAATCATATTCGGGAAAAAAATAGTCCCATTCTGAAAAATTACGAAATTTTTTACATTGCTTACACTATCTAAGTGTTTCAAACAACAGTAGTGTATATCTCTAAAATATCATAATGCCTATATAAGGAATCGGTATCATCTTTGTGACAAACGCGCAAATTTACTTGTTTGGATTTACCTATTATTTTGATTGCTCAAACATTTGTTAAATATTCATAATCATTTCCTATTAATATAATAATCATCTGCATTAATATAACGAAACTGTAATTTTTAAGGCAGTTCATAAGATATTGAAAAGTATTTCACCCCGGTTTTAAAAATCAAATGGGAATACGTTCGCCCCTCTATAATTCAACTTGATGGTGTGTTCCCATTTAAATGTTCGCAGAGGTGTAACTTTTGCCCCGTTTGAAAAAACCGAGTTGAGTGGCAGCGAGGCAACATGTTCCCATTAGAGTTGAGTCGCCCCACTGCCACTCAAAGCGGGGCCAAAAATTAAATGGGAACACTGCCGATATCATTAAAAATGATGATGTCATTAAGTTATCTTAGCTTAATCTTTTACTCGGCAGGAAGAGGCTAACAAATATCGGCCTATATCAATCAATTCTAGCACCTTAATATTAGAAATTTTTTAGACAACTTTTTCAATCAATAGAATAGATAGAAGAATATCTATTAAGAATGCAAAATTTCAATGAATAGGACTTAAAATATTTTCAATAAAAGAAATAATAAAACAATATGATTAAGTTCTACATTTAGGTTAGGGCGACTTCATTAATTGCCTTTGATGACGTAATCATGTTTATGCAACTCGAATAGCTCTGGTTGGGTAGTATTGGATGCTTGGGAAATCTTTAATGATGTATTTAGATTTCTTATAACCTAGAATTTGCATAGATAATCTATCCAGATTGTAATAGCTGTATTAATCAAAAGAAATTTTCATCGAATTTTTACGGAATAACCTTGGTTCAAAAAGATATGTTCTTTGATTATGCTCAATGCATTTAAAGTTTGGAAATTTTAATCGATCCAAGAGATATAGTGAATTAGCAATTCTAGAAAATTCCGTGAGTATATTAAAACATATGCTATGCTTAGAATTTAAAACTTTAAACTTTATAACAATTACATGTAGTTACTAAGAATTATATATGTTTTTCCAATTATGCAAACATGCAATATGTACCATTTAGCATCAAATCAACACAACTCGAGTCAACCCGAAAACCTACATAACCTGTTTTCTATAAATTCAGGTCATTAAGCTGTTTAATTATTAGAAAAAAAGTTCTATTTTCATCATTTAAGCTAATTCAGTAAGGCTAAGTTGAAAATTGTCAGACAAAATGAAATTGTAAGTGTGCAAAAAATATCAGGAAAAATGCTGAAGCAAATATAGGAAGATGGGCGCGGGAACAGGGGTGCCAAGGATGGCAGCTGCCACCCCAACTTTTAAACCAAGGTGGCAGCACATGTTATTTGCCACCTCAATATTTATAACCGATAAAATAATAAGAAAAAATATTTGTTAATGGCCGCCTGTTAATTGCCACCAATAATTGCTAATGGCCACCAATATTAATTTAAATGTTAAATATTAAATTTATATATTTGAATAAATGCATAGTATTATGAGTCTTTTATGAGCCATTTTTTTGTTTTAGTGCCATGTCTTCTGGTGAACCACCAACCAAGGCAAAAATCAAATGAGTCTTGACTCCTTCTTTCATCCTCCTCATACTCATTCGCATCCTCATATAAGTACAACAGTGGTTACTAGTGACCACAAAGGTGAAGATGAGGAGTCTAGAAGTAGCACATTGAGGCAGCCAAATGAGCCATTTCATCCACTAGATGGATATGCCTTTCCTAAATCATTGGTGGGAGACAAGTCAAAAAATACCCGTTCATGTTCTGCTGGGTGGCTTAAAAAGTAAAAATGGTTGCATTATGATGTTGTCACAGATTCGGTTCTATGCTTTGTTTGCAATAGTGCACATAATAAAAAACTTATTTCTTGTCAACAAAAAGGGGAACTAAATTCAACCAACATGAGAGTTCCGATGGTCATCGAGAAGCTGTAGAGAAATTAAACCTATTATCCAATCCAACCGTATCTACAATGCTGAGCACACAATCTGCTAAAGCGCAAGAAAATGCAGGGAAATGCTTATCGGTAGTCTTTTCTAGCATCAAAACCTTGCAAAACAAGGATTTCCCTTTCCAGGACGTGAAAACAACGATGGCGCATTTTTCAATTTGGTGCTAGAGTGAAAAAATGATGTTCCAGAGCTAGACATGTGGATGAAGAAACGAGATAACTGGCTTTCTGACACGATTCAAAACGAAATAATCGAGCTTATGGCTCATGATGTGCAGCGGCAGACAGTGGCGTACCCATGGGGGGGGACATGGTGGAATGCCCCCCGTCAGGTTTCCAAATTTAAATTTGACTGGATAAATCAAAAAATTTTTCGTAAAAACTGAAAAATATAAAATCTAGGATCGTGAAATGCATTTTTAGGGTCTATTTTCTCAATGTTTTAAAAAATTTTCGTGGGGCTTCGCCGGCATTGGGCAATGATGATGATGCCCCCTCGTCAGAAAGTCCTGCGTACGCTCCTGCAAGACGTTATAGTATATTAGTTTCTTTAGTTGTATTTTCAAATACTATAGATAATATAATACAATAATAATAATTTTCTTTTTAATTCGGTTATTTTCTTTCATGGAGTTTGTCTTTGAGTTTTTGTCGCCATGTTGTACCTGTTGAAATATAAATTCATATACAATTGCAGGCGTAAATTCTTCACATTAAACAAGACGTTCTCATTGCTTCTCAGCAAATATGTAGTACGGAAAGAAAGTGATATAAAGCTCCAGATATCAATATAACATTTTATAGAATGAAATGAGATTTGCATAATTTCGAAAAGATATTGTGATCCTTCAACCCATTGTTGTCACATCCGCTTATTCTCCGGATCTTTCACCGGCTGACTTCTTTTTGTTTGGGTGTGTCAAAGAAAATTGCGAGGTCGCGAGTTTGGCTGTCCAGACGACGCTGTTCTTGCGTACGAGGAGGAGCTGGGAAAAATATCAGCAAATATGTGGTTTCATCACTTTTACAGGTATATATGTTCCTTTATGAAAATACGTGTACGGTGAATGTTATAATACTTTAGAGTTAGTAGACTATGTCATCACCAAATATTGTAATAGTCGAAAAAATAATTCCATTAAAAATTAAGAAACTAATTGGTACTAACAAAATTTCAAAAGTTCATCAGGTCCTATAGCCCGACACGTGTTCAATTTTCCACTGATTTCTAAATTTATTCTTCATCTTTGTATTAATGTAAAGTTTAATTAGTTTTTACGCACAGTTGTGTACAGGAGGAGGACTACATACATACATGTATATTAAATAGACATTTCAGTGAGATGGAATATAATTTTTTTATTTAGGTTCATCAGATATTTACATAAATTGACATAGCTTAGTAGTTAGCAATGACTAATCATTATTAGTCCCGCATAGCCCTTCAATGGTAAAGGTAGGTTGCACATGAAGAAGGTTTTGGATAATTTGATTGCGAGCTAAGAAAACTTGCCAAACGGATCCCTGCAAAAAAGCGCATTGCAATCGATAATCGCGTCCTCGTTTAGCAACGAAAAATTGAAGGAAAAGTATCGTATGAGTAATAACAAGGCGACAGGATTGTGTCAGAAGTTTTTGTATCTGTGTAATGGTCACGAGCTCGTTAAACCAACTTGAAGCTGCCAGAGATATGAGGAGAACACCGTATGGGGAGCAGTATGTTACATTCTGGAATGCGTTCAATTGTTGTCGTGGGGTACGAAAGAAATGAAGGTTGATGGCAGTATCATTGAACTACCTAGAATAGTACGAAGAATGAGAGTCCGGTATATGTTCAATGATTACGTAAGACGATGCAAAGGATTGAATCAAAGTTATCTCGGCANGAACTTTTGGGACTACCTGTATATATATATATATATATATATATATATATGTTTTAATGTCAGTCAGGGTACAATCTGGACCTCTGTACTTGATTGATTGTACCCATTAGGCCGGTAGCGACCATTAGCAAAAGCCTAGGGTCCCAATTAAACAACGGAGCCCGGTTATGGTAGCCAGAGAAACCGATTCGGCAATTAGCAAAAGTTTCCTTGGTTACCTTAGATATCTTCTATTTTATATTAATATTACTTACTATATAATTTATGTGCCTTTTGCAAGTAGTGTCTTGATTTCTTATGCTTTATTTTAACCTATTTTGCAATTGTTGAATATTGACTTTAATCATTCGAACTAGTGCTTTAAATTGATTGTTCCCTCGTTGTGAATTTACGTTGCTTAATTTAAATTTTGATCATGAGGGAAAATTGTAAACATGATGCAGGTATTAACTCACTTTGTATAAATACCTAGGACATGTTGTAATTTGAGTAGAAAAATCTATTAGCTTAGCTTATCGATAGTGTTATCTTTTTACTCTCTCGGGGGTTTTATTCCATTGCTTTATTTGCAATGGTAATAATAAAGTAGGCTCCAAGTGGCGGCTATTACCTTTTTCTATTCATATCCTGAATTGTTGTTGCATTAGGATAAGTATAGGTGTACAGCTAGTTTATATAACTTGTTCTTTTCAGCTCATTCGGACAAAGCATATAATTATTACAGTGCGGTAAAATCATGCATGTTGGCTTGCAGGAATGCATGGCAATTACATGCTATTTATTTCTGTTTATTTATACATAGGTTAGGGATAAAAAACCTTACTGAGATAGATATACAAATTGAGACATGATTTAGGGCAACACCATTTATTTTCCTCTAGGAAACACTTAGCCCATGATAGAACTTTGCATGATGCCATGTGGAATTGGTGGACATTACTCTTTTTGGAATCTAAAGAAAGATTGTTATGTTCACTTACCGATCAGTTGTTTTGTTAGAAACGGAAGGTGACTAGGTTTATACTTGTTTTTTCTCATTGCTATGGAGCACCCGTTTGATTGAGTGAGATTACCGAATTGTTAGTTGCCTATAGCTCCACCCCACCGATTCTACTATATGTATATGTATATATGTATATATATACATGTAACACTAAAGGCAAAAAAACTTGGGCAATTCTAGTGTTGAAATACTAGCGAAAATTTGTTAGGTTGAATAGGAATGAACTAAGAAAACTAGGGAAGGAGATCAGGAAGTTACTAATAGTAAAGTGAGCATTAATCTTAAATAGAGATGTAGAGATTAGTTTGGAGAAAAATGTTTTTTGATTTTGAAAAATAGGGGTTTTAAAATCTGCCTCTACTTCTAAAACCACACTTTCATGTTTTAATGTAGTTGCTGTACTGGCTACCCCTTATTTTTAATTGACATTACAGACATATTTTGGCTTCGCAAATTTTTTAAACTGGCAAAAGTATAGTTTGAAAGTAAAGGCAATTTTCTAGAATTACTTTTTTCAAAAAACCAAAAAAGACTTTTTTAATTCCACCCTAGTGTTGAGGTAAGTATGCAGCTAAGGAAGACAAGAACTGAATGTGAAGGAAGGTATGGCAGAGTAGGAAGGTGATGCATTGTGTATCCTCCAGGAATACAGATAACTGTGACAGAGAAGAGAGTAACAATTGGTTAAAGAAGGTATAAATAAAGAAAAAATAGAGCACGGATAATGGCAACACAGGAACAACTAATAATTACAAACAGACAAGAGAGCTGAGGTAAATGATTAGTGTAGGCTGTGTATGCAAGAGTTGGGGACGACAGTAGATCACCTGATTGCTGGGTATGAGAAATTGGCACAGAATGAGTATAAGCCCAAGCATGACAAGTTGGAACGAATGATGTCTAGGAACTTGGGCAAGCAGCAAAGATTAGAATCAAGAGATAATTTATACAAGCTTAAGGCACAAGGCGTCACAAAAAATGAGAACACTAAGATACTGTACAACATTAACGCACAGACGAGCAAGGTGATCAAAGCGTTGAGTCAGACATAGAAGTGATACACAAAGAGGAAATAATGGGAACAGTATTAGACATAGCAGTGCCAAAGGACAGGAATCTAGAAAGTGTGCCATAATCGACACAAGTAAGGTGAAGATGAAGATCAAAAATAGAAAATAACTAAAAAATACTTTTTGTGATTTTTTTTATCTTTAATTGGTGCCTATTTATTAATTACAATTCGTAAAACTAGAATTATTATGGCGTTTGACAAAATGTAACAACTGAAAATGCTGAGCTAATTAATAGACACATTGTGGAAAATAGCAGAAGAAATCAATGTGAACAAATCAGAATTAATCAGAAAACAGATACATGTTGTTTGCAAATTTTATTATAAATACGGTGCAAAAGTTTAACTGAATGATGAAGTTGATTACTTTGGATTTATCTTTGTAACAGGTTTGATCATTAATACAAAGAGAAAGCTAAACGTTGAGGCACACTAGTAGCACTCAGGAACACCAAAGACAATTATCAGCTGGGTATAGCTACTAGGTTATTATCATATTTTAGATCCAAATTCATATGGCATTGATACAATTTTCGGAATGATAATATTTTAATTGCATTAAATTTGTTTTAGGTGTTGTTTGGAAAATTTATATCATTGCCTGAAATTTATCGAAATTCGATTGATGAATCATCATTGATTTTTCCACTAAATCCATAGTATTCTGTAAAGAAAGTAATAAAATTTCAAACTAAGATGTCACAATGCACCCTAACGGTCTATTTATCAGGAGGGATTCGTAGCGTTGTTCATTACTCAATATTTTCATTCTTGAAATTTTGCCCAACAGAAAATTTCCTGTCTCATCTTTATTATGATAATGTTTAAACATTAATATAGAGCACAAAATCTTTTGTTCTTGCACTGGATTTAAATAGAGTTTAGCTTTCTATTTCTTTCGTATTCATGTAAACTAATGGCTTTTGAAATATCTGACATGCTGCCAAGCTTTTGAAAAATATATGCTTATGTAGTAAGAAATTATAAAATTGACATGCTGGCTACAGCCTTCAGTTATTTAGAATTTGTAACACAAATACAATGATAATTGATATTTATCATTTATTACAATTTGAATATTCAAGTTAATACAAGACAAATAGGATCAATTTTACTTTGTGTTCCATTTTCAAAATTAGTTTATCGAAGAAAAAAGATGTTTTCTGGGGGCAACTTTATACGCAAAATTCACTGACAAAATTAGAAAAAATTGATATTTAAAAAGTTACGTTCAATTTTTAAGTTTAATAGTTATATGGTAATACACAATAATTCTTAACAAAAATACTTACAATGGAAAGAATAATTAAAACATAGCATAATATTTATAATTTAATTAGTTCTTATTAAATAATTCCCCAATATTCAAAATAATCTTTAAATTATGAAGATGATATTATGGTTTTATCAAGCTATTTACAAAAAATTATTTAATATGTGTTTACATATCATGGAATTTTAAAAATATTTGAGTTTCCCTCAAATTATTTTTACCACTTAGTTATTATCAACTTATGCTTTTTTTGTAATTCAGTGATTAATTAAAATATTCTAAAGTGTTATAATAAAATACAAATTATTTTATTAAGTTCTTTCTATTTGAAAGTTTTACAATATTTGAAATATTGAATTTTTAGTTATTGAAATAATTTACCGTCTAACAACAAGAACAACAACAACAAAAACAACAACAAAACAACAACAACAACAATTTATTTCTTATAAAGCGCATAACTAAAAAAATACTCTCATGCGCTAAAAAGTGTATAAACGGCAAATGTTTAGGTCGCTTGTTTGCAGTACAAGTAATTCATAATTTACTTCTTCGTGAATTTCTCAAACCAACAGGTAGGGCCACACACAGCGAAAGGGTGATCATATGCCACAGATTTTGATCTTGGAATAATCGCCTTGTTTCTCATCATTCTTGAATTAACGTGAATTGATACCAGTTTTACAAGATAATTTGGAGCCAATCCATTCATGCATTTCCACATTAACAGACATATTTTATATTTAATTCGATAGTCTATTTTGAGCCAATGAACCCCTGATATATAGCAGGGCTGATATGTGCAAATTTACCTAGACCAAAACAAATCTCGCACATCTGTTTTGCACGCACTGCAGTTTGCATAGTGCCTTACCTGTTACACCATATAGACAGCCATTCATAAAGTCTAATTTATATAGAATTAATGATTGCACAATGTTTGCACGTAATTCAGTATTTAAATACTTTTGAATGTGATATAAATTTCTCAGCGAAAAGTTCGAGTGCCTAACTAATTTAGAAATATGAGTATCCATTGACAGATCAGAATCAAGATATAATCCGAGATACCTTATCTTTCTCCGATCCGTTTCTTGACATCGTTGCTTAGAATTGAAAATAATCGTTTCAGTTTTGTCACAATTTAGACATTGATAAGTGCCGGTTAGTAAAGTTTTCAAGTCATTAACAATTGTCTTTGAATTTTAAATTACAGAAAGTGCTTCATGGGAAGAGTCCTTAAAACAGAGGAGGAGTTGAGTAATATCTGCATAAATAAGTGCTGAAAGACTAATTTATTTAGATGATGACTGATGAAAGCATTGAACCTAATGAATAGAAGCGGCCCAGGATTGATCCCTGTGGGACACCTGAGGTCGCTGAGCTTGTCGGTGAAATTGAATCTTGCCATTTAACATAGTTGCTGCTACCTCTGAGATACGATTGTATCCATTTCAAAACAGAAACCTTGAGACCACAACTTCCAAGAATCCGAAACAGAAGCTCATGATTCACAAGATCAAAAGCGGAACTTTGGTCAACTAATGTGAGCAGCACCGAAAAACCATTCTCCTTCGCTTTCAAGATATCATTTTTAATGCATATCATAACAGTTTCCACTGAGCGATTCTTCCTATATGCTGATTGCTGCGAGGGTAGTATGTCATATTTCTCAAAAAACGAGGTAATCTGATTACTCACTGCTTTTTCAATAATCCTTGAAAGAAATTGAAGATTCGCAATGAGACGAAATCCATGCACCGTATTTTGACTGTTTGATGATTGTTTTATCATAAGCGTTGTGACACTCGGCTTTGCCACTTTGGGAATTCACCACTTTGTAGAGACAGATTAACATTCTTAGTAATAATCAGAACCAGCAACCAAGAACTTAGTCGTTTTTGATGTGCTTCGTGGGAACACGTCCAATTCACAGGTTGTAGATTTAAGTGAATTGATAATCTTTTCAACCTCCAGATGTAACACAAGAAGGAATTGTGAGAATTTAGACTGAGGAATATGATATCCACTCAAGATGCTTTCGAGATTAGTTTGATTTTTAGCAAAACGTGAATAATGATTGTTTACCTTTCCATCAAAGTGTACTTTGAAATCATTCGAAGAAATATCAGACTTAAGTTTGGCCTTAATTCACTTAGTACACGATAGACCTTCTCCGAATTTCCTTGACATGAGTTAAACTTATTTTTTAAGTAATTCTGCTTCTTCGCAATGGAGAGTTCAACTGCAGAATTTCTAAGACGAATATAATCGGATCGAGATTGATTGCTTTGTGACTTCAAGTAATATCGTTCAGTTTCCTTCATCTTGCTCTGAGTATCTCTATATCAGAATCGAACCAGACGTTTCTCAAGAAAGAATTTTTTTTATCATAGCACTCATCAATGGATCCAATAGAATAGATATCATGACTAGCAAATTCTTCTGATATCTTAGATGCAAGATCCAACCAGATAATATTATTTGTGCTTCGGAAACTAATTTTAGCCTTTTCTAGATGATATACAGAACTTAGAAATGGCATTCTAAAAAATACAGCAAAATGATCTGGTAGAAAGTTCTACTCCGCATTTATATTTATGCTAAATTTAAAATTTTTTTCTTGCAAGAAGATAAAAATTACAAAAACACACATGATGTTCCTTGCTTGCAAGTAGTACTAAGTGCATATTGAAAGCCTTAACAACAACAACAGCAACAACAACAACAACAACAACATATATTTAAAATCTCATGTACAAATACATGTATTAAGTTTACAAACTTATTAAGAACATAAATA
>CABFPE010000023.1:1621572-1632385 GCA_900660155.1 Hofstenia miamia
AGTTTAGATAAAAATTATAATGGCTTCCATCACATATCAATTAAATTGCGGAATAATTTAGATTATGAAACGCGAATAGAAAAAAACTATAAAAAGTTTAGAAAAAAATTGAAACAATTTCTTCTAATAAAACAGTATACATTAGGGGACGGTAATACACTTCATGCATTCGAAACATACATCTAACATTGAGCACCTACACAAACATCCACTCAAACATTATTATATTATTATATATTGTACATATTAATTTGTAGTAATTTATCTGCTTATATTTTATTTTTCTTTTGTCATGTGTTAGTTTGTAGAATTTTGTATACATTAAGCAATAATTTTGCTTTGACTCTTTTTTGCAGTCAGTATCAGTATGCCTTTCCTTTAATCTTATTTAGTAAATGTTTATTAAATAATAGGAAGAGCTATGTAAAAAATTCTTTTAGCACAATATTTTTAAAAAAATACTGAGCTAAAACGAACTTCATTCAAAGATCTTATGTGGCGAGCCGAGCCGAACTTACACAAAATTTAAACGAGCCGAGCCCAGTGGAGGTTGGAAATGTCGGCTCGTTGACAAGTCTGCTAGTGTGCAATCACGTAAACTGGAAAATTAGCCGGAATAAATCCTACGGCGAAGAATTATTTAATGGAAGTATTCAACTTCCGCAAATAACAGCAGTTGCAGAATACTATAGCTCAGAAATTTGTCATCCCCAGGTAACTGCAATATAGGTAATTGCATATGGCTTCAATCCTACGTAGTAGAAACAGAAACAGGTTTTCAATGTATACTAGATGTATATGAACTAAACTTATTGTGTTGGAACCTAAGTAGACGATAGATTATTTGGTATTAAATTGATGTACTGCTGCATAATTCCTACATTTTGTATGTAGTTTGTTTCTTCAAATTTACTTAAGCTATAGTTTAATTAAAATTTCATAGCTTAATTGAATTTAAACAATTTTAATGTCAGTTAAATAGTAAAGAAATTAAAATTCTAAAGCTATCCGGAAGTACTTATACCGAATGCAATTGAGTTTGAATTAAAATTTATAGCAAAAATATTGTAAAGCCATTAGGAAAATGTACTGGAACAATGGTGAAGAAAATCAATTGGTATTAATGGGAAATAAAAGCACGTTTTATGCATTAATAATGTTTTGCTTACAAGACATTCACAAAATCATTAAATGATTGCAAATCATTTTTGGCAAATAGATATTCATTCAAGTAATTTATGTTAGAAGCAAGTCAAGTGTCAAGAAAACATTGGCATTCAAATTTTCATGTTGTTTCGTGCAGATTCGGTTTGTATTTCTCTCTTTCCCTCTCTCTCTCTCTCTCTCTATATATATATATATATATATATATACATGTCAGAAATTTACTAAAAAAGCGTTACAAACGATGTTGAAAGTTTCCAAGTTTTAGACAGATTTTTCTTCAAAGTTTTGGAAGTAATTAGTTCAATGTTAGTGATTATCGCTGTTTGCAGTTCCATATTTGTGTGGTTGTGTGTCCCTGGAGAAATCAGCCGGGGTCAAGTCAGGTCACCCACCATACCAATCCCTCGAGTGATTAAAAGGTTTTTGAAGGATCTCTGAAGACGTTGCTTACTGGCCACATTTACATTACCCTGCAGGAAGTGAATGGTTAGATTAATTGGCAGGATTATCGCTCTGAATTGATAGTTTTAGTGAAGAACATGGAGTCAATGATACGTTTGTGAAAGATAGCACACCAAAGACTCCCTGTTCGTGCAGGGGTTTTTCTTTAAATTCGTATGGACTTTCAGCACTTCAACCGAGAGTGTTTGGTAAGAATAATAAAAAATATTAGGTCCAAGATATTTTCACAATCTGCAGTAATATTACACGTGATTCGAAATGATAAAGAACTATAACTATATATGGATGTTTTCAAGATGTCATGCGATAAACATGTCCCACTAAAAAACAAGCGCAGTACTGTCAACACTATTTCCAGTCAAGATAAATAATTATTAATATATACCCAGAGTTCCCTTTTTATGAATTCTTTAATAAAATACTTTAATCCTATTTCTACTAGCTTAAATTTTATGTAACAAATCGATGCTCCACATTTTTGAATAATTTTATCGAAGCCTTGTTGAATAATGATATCTCATCAAGGCTGGAGTCATTGGATGAAAAGAATGTTCGTATTATAAACTCTTTCAACGACGATTTTTAGGGATTTCTGCCAAAAATTTTCTCATATCTAAATAAACATATAAAGGTGACGTTTTACAATAACTTCTTGGCATCAGACTTGTCAACGAACCGAGCTTATAACGAGCCGAGCCGAGCCGAACCGAGCCGAGCCGAGTCGAGCTTGAGCACAGTATTTTATAGTTCTGCTGGTTAATTTTTTTATAGAGATTTTTCTTATTTTTTGCAGTCAGTAGGCCTTTCATATAATCTTATTTAAGAAATGTTTATTAAATAATAGGAAGAGCTATGTAAAAAAAATTCTTTGAACACAATATTTTTAAAAAAATACCGAGCTAAAATGAGCCTCATTCAAAGAGTTTAACGAGCCTAGACGAGCCGAGCTTGGAAATGTCGGCTCGTTGACAAGTCTGTTGTGCATACGTGGCTATTTTGCTGACATTAGTCTAATAGTAAAAGAAGGAAATCGCTGTAATTTTGAGATCCCATTTTTATAAACTCTAATTGATTTTGCTTTAAATACGCTTGTTTTAAAAGAAATAATTGGTATTTGCAGTTGGATAAACAAGGAATTAAATTATTAAGCCTGATGGATTTTCTTGAAACACAGTTGCAGTGACCGGGACGTAAATTGTTGTTACTTATTATTCGTGTTTTTATCGTGAGACAAAGAAAGGAATGCAAAAAAACTATTAATTATGACTTGAGACTGAGACTTATCTTACGGCATTAAATGATGTGAATATTCTGTGATAAATATAACGTCGTCAAATACCAATGTAACATTTAGTTGTAATATAAGTACATATGTGCAAATATTTATATTTTAATTTTAATTTCGAGTAGTTATGATTAGGTTGCCATGAAGATCATAACCAGTCTTACAGTTGGTGTTGTGGTAGTAATTGCCTTAATTAACGGAGCCAATAAAACTGTTATTGTATCATTACTGCCACTGTTAGGGCAATCAATCCACGTTCCATACATCTTTATTGGAGGAATCTCGTCTGCGATTTACTTAGCCGGTATAGCAGTAAACGTTATCTTAATATTTCTCAGGTTGAAAGACTTGCAAACTATGTTTCGTATGTATGTTACTTTTTTGTGCACTACTGGGCTTCTAATGATACTTTTATCATTCTTCGCCACTTTCACAAATGAAACTTGGTTTACTATAACATGTTTTTTCACCAGACTTCTAAGTGGTATGTTAATGACAATAGAGTTTGCTCTATCATTCCCAATTGCTATTGCATTATTTCCTTATGATTTTGATCTCATGGTAGCCATGATGTCGCTGTTAGACGGTTTGGGTGCAATCTCAGGCCCAATAATTGGAAGTATTTTTGCACAAATCACGAACATCCCATCAATAGCATTCGCATTCCTAGGAAGCAGTCAAATATTATTAGTTCTATTTTTAGTTACTTGTCTGCCTTGTGAGTTGCACTACAAAGAAGCAAAGAGATCAGAGGTTGAAGAAGAACATTACATATCACCAAACTATTTTGCGCTATTTAATATCAGTGCCAATATTTTTATGATTAATACTTTGTTAGGCTTTCATGAGGCCTGTATTTCCATAGTTTACAAGAACTTCTTAGATATAGACTATGTTAACAACTGGCAACTTTTTCTATCGAAGGAGCTCTCTTTCATTTGCGTCAGTGTTCTGGTGTCAATTTCAATGAAGCATGGATACAGAAATATTGTCTTCTTTCTGTTTACCTTGTTCTTCCAGGTGTTATTGATTCTATATGGCTGCGCCAATCTTCTCAACATGGAAAATGATGTGTATTTCTACTTCATTGTCAACGCTTTCTACGGTCTTGTCCACGCATTTTATAGTCCTACCTCTATTCTGTTAATGACTCAAGTTTTTCAAAATGACTTAGAGGATTCACCAGCATATACACTATTTTTCGCAACCAATGTTTCATCATTTATTCGAGGCTTTGGTAGGTTTATTGGCAATGCTTTTGTTGGTGGACTTCTCTTTACATACTTTGGATTTTTTACAATCAACAGAATGCTGTTGTGTGTTAGTTGTCCAATTTTTCTTTCTAACTTTTACATGATGCTTAGACTTAAGTACATGAAAAGAGTTTAATATTTAGAACTTAAATTTTTCAAGTAAAATACCTATTAGAAATTAAAGTAAATTGAAATTTTCTGATTAAATATAGGTGAAAGGGTATTTAAGGCTCATTCAATGGATAAGTTGGGAGAATCGTACTACAGTTATTTTGTATATTTCGAGAATTTTAACAAAATGTTATTGTACTGCTGGTGCTTAACCTTAAACAGTTTAACGTCCGTTTTAAAGGACAAACCGTTTTTCCACATTTACAAAGAATTTTCTCCAAACCAATTTCCAAATTTGAAAATTTTCTCCATGGGTAGGTTTTTTGGGGAACATACATTAATGTAATGTTGAAAATGTTTATTAAAGCTTATTGCTATGGTATAGATTGTAGAATAGATTAAAAAGTTTTTGTAGAAATTTTCGAAATTTGAAAAAAATTTAAATTCTTTCCTGCCTAGTGTTAATGTATTTTGAAGGCTTAGAGCCCCTGGAGGCAACGAAGAACTTTGACTGTTTCTTGATATGTGCAAAGATATTCTAACCCCGTGCACAAAGTCCGAGGTGGAACCGTTTAGAAATTTTTTATAGGATCATGAAGTTTTTTTGAAAA
Source organism: Hofstenia miamia (assembly GCA_900660155.1). Lineage (NCBI taxonomy): Eukaryota > Metazoa > Xenacoelomorpha > Acoela > Hofsteniidae > Hofstenia > Hofstenia miamia. The sequence continues at coordinate 1,626,462 of CABFPE010000023.1, forward strand.
TCCCTAGGCTGTTTAAGGTAAATTGCTTTTGCATTTGAAAGAAGGTTTGTTTTAGGCACAAATATTAGCTATTTGGCAGTACTACAGAGTGCCACCAACATGGTGCGTGTTAGTTTAAATTCAGCATTTTAATTATGAATAATTTTGGTGCCAGCCAGCGCACAATGGGGTTCCAAATTCAAGTTTTCTTTCGTAAAGTACGAAATATTGGCAAGTGCAAAAGTATTTGTACGACATTCATTGAGTTTATCAAAATTAATAGTACAGAGCTAATGCTTTTGGCCACTGAATTTAAGAGAGTGAAAGCTTAACATCACAGAACAAATAAACTAACCATTGCACTAGAAATTTAATTTGAAATCATGCGACATGCTTGAACTTTAAAAATTTTGAAGAAATAATAATTTTAACGAAATATATATATATATATATATCTATATTCAAAAGTTAATTTACTGAGATTCATATAATTAATTGACATTAATACAAAACGTTTCGACTATATTATAGTCATCGTCAGTTAACAATATTTTTGAGGTAATAAAAGTTTACAATATATTACACTTTATAATTTAATGATATTGCATACACTAAAATAATTTAATTTCATTCTTGCCTAAATTACATTGTTTATTCATGATGTTTTCTTTGTTATGTTGTTTAATTAATAGAGCCTCACAGATCTTAGTGTGTGTTGTTTTCATGGCTATTTCAAAATTTTCTTTCTTTAATTCATGATGGTGATTGAATATTTCTGTTTCAAGGTGTCCATTAAGATGTTCTTTAATGCGAATACCAAAATGCCGTTTAGTTTCACCAATGTATAGCTTGTTACAGCTATCACAAGTATATTTGTAAACGATGGATGAAACTAAACATTCTGGGATTCTATCTTTATTCAAAAATATATTATCCGTTTGTAATGATGTAAAAATAGGCCTAATTTTAGATGATGTTAAACTTGCATTTATTTTTTAAATCTTTTTCTTAATAATAAATTGTTTGTCTTCAATGTAAGGTAACTTCCAGTATACATAATCTTTACAATCGTTTGTCTTTCTCTTGTCATCTATTTCATAACTTGAATTTAAACATTTAGATGTTATTTCTCTCAACATTTTATTTGGATAGCCATTTTTTTTAAATGTAGAAAATAATACATCTAGGCTCTTCGTCAATAGTTGAAAGTTCGATGATATTTTTATGAGTCTTTCACATAAGCCCTTTATTGTATTGGTCTTGTATTTTAAAGGACAATATAAACCTGTATTTGTTTTTTTAAAATAAACTTCGGATGTAAAATTGCTATCATAATTTGTAATTGTAACATCTAAAAAGTTAATTGAATTTTCTTTTTCTTCTTTAATCGTAAATTTCATATTTTCAATTTCCAGATTTATTTTCTGCAAAAAACAATGAGCTTCTTCACTTGTTATTAAAATGGTGAATATATCGTCCACATAGCGTTTATAAACTGAAAATTGTACGTTATGGTATTTCGATTCTATCATGTCCATGGCAAAATTTGCCATTAATGGGCCTAATGGGGAACCCATTGCCATGCCTTTCTATTTGGTGGTAAATTTCATTATTAAACATGAAAGACGTATTCAAGCAGTAGTTATTCTAGTGTATGTTTTGAAATTGACAATTGTGAATCATTTATTGTTCTTAAGATGTGTTTTATAGTCATTTTTACAGGAATGTTTGTAAAAAGACTCTTTACATCAAAGCTTACTAAATATTTCTTTTTATCTCTTTGCGATTCATAAAAATTTCTAAGTACTTGACTTAAATGACATTGATCTTGCAATTTGTATTGTTTTGGAGTATGTTCTTTTAAAATTTTATCTAACCATTTACTTAAATTTATCAAATGTGCAAACATAGAGGCTATTATTGCAAGCTAATTGTTTTAATTCAGATAACATTGTAAAATTTACAAATTATTCATCAAATCACATATTTTTATATATTTTTTTATAATAATATTTTCGGTAAATTTAATTTGTATTTATATTCATCTTTTTTGTTTAAGCTTGGTTCCTTTAATTCTACATAAATTGATTCAATAATGCTTAGTTGAAAATTTATCAATTGTCTTGGATAAAATTTTATATGTAAATTTCATATTACAGTTCTTTAAATGATCAGAGATGGTCGAATGAATTTTGTGTTCTTTAATTCTTAATTGTAAATTCCTTGACGTTTTTCCAATGTATTTTGCACCACAGTTGCAAGTTATTTCATATATTACTTTGGAAATGTTTTCGATCTTGGTTTCTGTTTTTAGTCCTATTACATCTCTTAGTTTATTGGTCTTTAGTATAAAGCCTATCTTTAAAAATAATGGAGTGATTCTTTTCAGATATTTCTGTAATTTAATTGATTGTATGCCTCGATAACATTGATTTGATTCTTTTTGGTATTGTAAATTTCTTACAATATAATCTAAATAATGACAATATCTTTTCTTTCAGTGAACTAATTTCTGAATTGTTAACGTATATATATATATATATATGTATATATATATATATATATGTAACTAGTTGTTTAAAAAATGGAATCGTGTCATTTATAATTCAATTGTCATACTAAGCATTTAAAATGGGGAGAGAAAACAAACACTCTGAATATATCATAAATTGCTCAATGTTATTAAAATGGAAATAGTGTGAATGTATTGAAACAAAACAATTTTTGGTTTATTCTCCAAGATTTAACCCAATTTGTTAAAATATACATTATAATATTAAAATCTTATCCATAAATATATTATTTCAAAATTAAACATATGAGAGTACTTCAATAAAAAGGATTATGCCAAGACCTACTATAATTACAGGAGGTCATGATTAGGCTTATAAGAACTCAGCAAACTTTTTGCTTATACTCTTTTGAATAGCAGATTATCACACACAGAACTATTCTAGTTTATAAAAATATATCAATGTAATACAAGGGTAGTCGTGAGTATAACATAATTACAAACAATATGATGCTATTATCAAATATACAGTGAAGTTTCTAGAAAACTGCATAGTTTAACGTATTGCATGTAAATTTCTGCGACTCTGAGCTTGTTATTTTCTGCAGATATTTGCTAAAATGTATTATGGCTAAATTTTTGGCTAAGGTATGTAGATGCTAAATTATTTTCAAATATATTGATATAATGCATCAATGGAGGATGTACGCTGTTTTCTGGTCAGATTATTAGAATCAAACTGATAATATCCATGATTATCTGTTTATAATTAAAGAATTCATTTCTGACTGTTTTGTTGAAATACATCTTTTAGGAAGCTGTTCCAATGCATTGTTTTAGAAAATAAATTTATTGATCTTTTACAAGCAATATTTATACTTTGAAAGTAAAATTCCAAAAGTGTACTCCTATGTTTCAATTACAAATATCAAATAAAATTGATTCTTTTCATATTTAGTTCTATATTTACAATAATAAAGAAAAAATAATTTAATGACAGCAACATATGTTATATTGTTAGATAAATACATTACCATTAATCGCACAGAAGTAATAAGCACAAACTAGTATTCTTTACGATAGTAAACAAGAGCTGTTAGATCGCCTCAAAGCATTTTTTAATTCATTCAACCAATCTTCGTGTGGTAAATATCGTAGAATCATTTCCAATTCTTCTATCGTTTCTATTTTTTTATTTAATAAACACAAAACATCAAATTTCTTTGATATACTTTCATATAGCTTGGGTATGGATATCTTACTAGATCTTAGTTGGCAAGCAAGTTTTCTAAACTCCTTTAAGTTCTTTTTCAAAACATCCTGGTCCAATTGAAAAACTCTCTCTTGTCCAGAATCTATTATGGCTTGTCTGTACTGAGCTTGTGATATTTTATTATTGCATACATCGTCATGAAGCTTCCTTGCGTTTTCTGCATATTTATTAACATCACTAATATTTGGTATTTGACGTCTATAGTTGTTGCCTTTCAATTTTCCATAAATGAGTTCAGGATTGCAGTAATTCCAACATGATTTTAAGTACATTACTTTGTTTTCTACGTATGGGAGAAAATATAAATCTAAAGTAAAAAATATGTGATAAATTAAAGTTAAAATTTTTTGATCTAATGAATTTTTTTCACCTACTTCAATGTACATGTATTTGATCTTTAGAATTTTTTTAAATTTAGTACAGACGCCATCTATCGAAAATGAAAAAATATAATTTCGTGTAATGAATATTTATAATGAGTAATACTTATAACTCGGAACACAAAACTCATTTCGTCAACTGACTAATATGCATTCAGTGCTAGAGGCGCTGTTTTGAGTTAGTGTAGCATTCACATCAACATTAAAAAATCAAATATTTGAAACAATTAATATATTTTGCTGCACGATGCATTTTGTAGTTCATACATCAATTTGATATAATGGAGCATAATTTCATTGAACCCTTATTTTCTGAAAACAACCCTGTTAATTTGTCTTGACATTCTGTAGGATTGTATTTTAATATATAATTCAACTACTTGTGCTCTCTAATATAATAATAAGATTTTCTGTGAAAGTATATCTTAATCCTGTGCCTTATGTCATAGACAACTAAATAGTAAGTAGACGCAAACGGAATTGCTGATGTGCCAAGTGGGGTCCGTTCAAATAATGATAGACAATATATATTCAATCATAAGATTTTTAAACAAAAAGTCGAATTTAATAATGCAATATTATAAATTATTAGATCAGTTAGATTAATTTGTATCATGCAACCAAGAAACAATAAGTGTCAACTTTAAGAGATTAGTATCTGTAGATGACAATACTTTTGACAAAACGAGGGTGCGAAATCGCTTCCATTATTTTTAGCCGTCATATTGGCAGACGATAGTTCAAATTTGAAATCAACAGGTACTTTTCTGAAATTACTATAAATAGATTCGAAACCTTGTAAGCAATTTGATAAAGAATTTTAGTCGGAATTCTTATTTTGTTCTGCTATTACGGTTTGATTATTTAATACGATGTCGAGCTAAACGAGTGGTGTTTAGTAGTGGTCTGGAACCATCATCGAGATCGATTCTAGGGTCTTTGTGCCAGACTACAAAAGTGCACTTAAGTTAGGTATAGGGGTTTTTCTCTCGTTTAGTTGACTAGCGATCATGCAGTACATGTATTAAAATAAATGAATTCGAAATACGGTTGGACGACCGAAACCTAGGCAATATATTATTACTATTTCAGATCCAAATTAGTGACTATGAGATGACCAATAAAGCGACCGAACATGTACTAATTAGTAAATGTAGGTTAGGAAGCTGCCAAATATTTAACTGATCTTTAAAGCCAATATATTTTGGTAATGGCTACATGTAATATTAATTAGCAGCTAGTACCAAGTCCGGTTGCACATCTGTGAAACAATTTTATAAATAGAGTCTAAGTCGAATTGTGCGTTGCCTTGAGTATACACTGAGCTAGAATAGGGTACACATAAGTGATATCATTGAGCTGAGAGGTGGAACTCAACCAAGTGGATTAGCGAAGGACTGGTGCAACTGGATGTGGAGATCAGTTCTTTGGAGAGATTGCTGTATGGCTTCGTCACCTAAATAGTGAATAGTTAAATCTAGTTACGTTGTGTTAACAGAGAAACAAACGCTACACTGTATCTAATTAGTAAATCCCTACCCGCAAAGATACAACTAATGTTATAAAGTAACCGAAGATAAACAGTAGTAATACCTGGTAGAGGATGTTACACACATTAACATGAACTTGCACAAGTCAAAATATAACTGCCACATGTAATATATAAAATTATATTGTTAACTGACGATGACTATAATATAGGCGAACCGTTTTGTATTAATGTCAATTAATTATATGAATCTCAGTAAATTAACTTTTGAATATAGATATATATATATAT
>CABFPE010000023.1:1657943-1676582 GCA_900660155.1 Hofstenia miamia
AATATATATATATATATATATATATATATATAAATTAAGTATTGTTGCATGCCACTATGTATCATTTTGTTGTAGAAAAATTTAATGACAAACATAGATGGCAAACTTAGAACATTGCCATGGTGGTAATCCATAAATTAATTAAATTATTTATACAAATATAATTCTTAGTTTATCATTTGTCAAGTATAAAATTATTTTACAAAGCAGTTTGCCATCATTGAATGAGGTTATAGTTTGCAGAATTGAAAGGGATTGGTTTGTTTATATAAGCTGTTATTACCATATTTAACCTTGAACTTCTTGCTTGACTTTTACATTATCATTTGATTCATTGTTAGAAGCTATTTTTAGCTTAATAGCAGTATACGATTGAATTCGCTTTAATTCATATGGAAATATCCTAGTAAACAGCCTCTGTCAATGAGTTTAATATAATTCAGAGAAATTTGAATTACTATGCTAAGCGCTGATTGGTTAAGAGATTGTTTATCACCGCTAAGCGCTGATTGGTTAAGATATTGTTTATCACCACCTTTCAAGAATTGCGTCAATAACTAGAAATTAGTAGAAATACGAGGCGGGCAATTCACTTATCACCAGATGAAATGATGTTTATATTCATTTGAATTATTGGCCTGATCGTAGTAACACTCAACACGAATGTTTGAAGAATAAAGCCCCGTGACATTCACTGTGACAATCTGTAATCTGTGAACTAAGGTAAACATTACTAATGCTTAAGTACAGTGTAACGTGCACTAGTTATATTTTTATACACACACACACCTTATCAAAATGCTGTCTCTTATACACATTTCACTTATAAATTTTTGCAATAAATTATTCTTACATATCATTACATTTAATTAGAATAAATTTATTGGTTAAAGTTACGATGTCAGACGAACTCAGATTTTTACATAATTTTTTCTGAAGCAATAATTTGGATGACATATAGTAAATTTATCATTTTTAAGGTGATACCTAATTGCACTTCAAAGGCATGGATACGATAATAAGATCTAGGATCGTATTTGGTATTTGGGCTTAACATGGATAAGTTACAGAAGGATTTATGTGATTCTAAAACAGTTGTTATGTTTTATACTGTGCACATAGGCAACCACTGATAGACCACCAGTGGCAAAACCTGTGGGTTTTGGTTGGTTGGTGTTCTACTGGTGGCGAGTCAGAAGGCAGTCGGTGTTCCACATGTGGCAAACCTACAGTAGCAGGCGGCAACCTGATTGCAGTTCATATTCTTCTAGGAATAAAACCTAATGTTGTGTCATTAAATACAATCAAACAAGAGCCCAACAAAAAACCAAAAGTAATTGTTGAAAGAATTAAAATAGTAAAGTTAAAACGTAAAAAAGTTATATTTATATATCAACACCATAAGTTTAGAAATTTGCAAGCATTGGAATTTACATATTTAAAAAAATTTTAATGTATAAAAATGTATTCTGCTAATGCTCAACTATCTAGTTATAAACTTAGATCGAATTCCAGAAACGTTCATGAATAAGCCATTTTGAAATTTTATAATTTACCTTTAACAATTTGAAAAACTCCTTCCACATTGTATTTTTTATATTTAAGGACTTGACAAACATAACAATGAATAAATTTTGAAATGTAAATATCAATTCATGAGCTTGAATGTTAGTGTGGTGAATAAAACTAATGGCAGTGTGTCACAAGTTTTTTACTGGGCTGGCTACATAGGTGGTCACAAAAGTCTAAAAAGTATTTAGTCCCAAGGATCATCCTGCCTGTGAAATTGATATTTACTTGCATGAAGCTTCATTAAAAAAACAGATTGAACTAATTAGGCTTTTAATAAGTTGAAAATTTAAGTGAGACAGTTTATTAAAAACATACTTAACAATTTTATAAAGAAAATTGTATTCACTAAGAAGTTTTTCTATTGTCAATAAACGTTTTGTTAAGAACCAATACATTTGAATTGGAATCAAGGCTTTTAACAATTTTAGATAAATTTATTCACTTTGTTTGTTATTGTCATGTGTATTTCAAATGTTGTAAGCACATTCACATGAGGGAAGTTTGAAAGAATACATGGAATTCTACATCATTAAGTCATTTTTAATGAAATTAGAATTCATTGGCAGCAGTTTTTGTTTGTTTGCATCTATTAAAAAATATATTGACGGTTCTATGTTTCCAAATGTTAAGAATAAGTTCATTTTTCAATTATACCAATAACATGTTAAATATTTGAAGGAATATTGAGAAACTGTATTTATTTCCCAACCATTAAAAAGTACGTTGATGATGATTTCAACACTCTTAATGAAACACAAACAATATTCAAAATTATTCTAAACATCTATAACATTCAAAACAAAAAGATAACGTTTTTTAAATGGTCGTTTTGAAAATTTTTTTCAAAAATGTGGAGATGGTTTTATTAATATTGCTGAAAAATTATAACAAAATTTTGTGAAAATTTATTGTTTAAAACTTTCAGAAAATTTTTTTATTTTAGTGGCACAATCAAATACCATAATCGATCAACAATTCAGCTAATGGCCAATACAACACAACCCCATTAAAACGTCAATAATGTTCTAATGGTTATTCAATGGAGTACTTGAATAAACTTAATGTCCTCTAATTATTAATGCACTTCTATTTTAAGCTACACATTAAATTAATACTGCGTCATTTATTAAATGAAAAGAATGATTACTGAAGCTGATATTTTGTAACCTTGGAAGCATTCATTATAGCTTAAGTTATGATAATATTATAATTTCTAATAGTGCGCTTAGTTTCATAAATTTAACTTAATCGAATTTGAAACTGATAGTAGTCGATAAAAAAAATCTTCAATAGCTTTATTTGTTTGCATCATGCATATGTACAAATAAGATATATACATATTTACAAAAATGTACTAAGAACTTAGATATACATATACTACAAACTAAGCTACAATAATTAAAATTAAAATTCACACAGAAAAGAAATAATTAAGAATTGATTTCTTTTAGACTATCATTTTAATGTACAGAATCATTGATATGGTTACCTTAACTGCGCTTGGGGATCATAGATGATAATAAGTAAATATATTTTAATGTAAAACAGATATATATATATATATATATATATATATCTTAATGCATTACAGATTGAATTTAAATTTGCAAAGCATAATTTGTTGTTGCACAAGCTCCAATGATAAGCTTAAAACATTTATTAATTGAAAATGCTGCATTTTAGTTAAAACTTAAAAGGTTGTGAGTTTCTTTTTGCCAAGAACCAATGGAAAATTTAATGAAATCATTTTAATATGAGAACATCTTAGTACAATCAAGAAATTACATTAAAGAATTCCCTTCAAAATTTGATTAATTCCAATTGCTATGGTGCTAATGAATTGAAATAGAGTTTCATTTCCCATCTCTATGGTAACATACGAGATGGCTTAAATTAAGCCTAATATTGAAACCTAGCATCCGTGAAACTTTTGGATGAAGATTATCCATGTAAAAAGCTTTGAGAAATATTTCTGACAATTGTTTGATTCCATTAAATTGATTGGTACATTTTGCTAATTTTTATAGTTGATTGAAACCAATATATTAAAATCCCCGTTTAAATATTCGATGACGTTGAGTAGATTAAAGTGTTCTAATACAGTATGTTAGTACATTATTTCGCGTCTTCTATTTAAAATAACAAACTGAAAATCCAAAAGCGAAATTTTTCAAAGAGACTTAAGATATTTTCAAAAACAAAACATAGATGCCACATTTTCATTAAATAATGATTCAAAAATGTAAAAATCTTGCAAAATCCCCTGAATTTAATTAATACTTCAAAAAAATTTTAAGTTTTTTTTGAAAAATTTCGTGTGTGGGGTAGCATAAGGCTAGGGTTCATGTTGGAATATTAAGCAGAATTTAATTTCTGAACAAACAGGATTGTCTCCATTTAAAATAAATTCCTTTTATACAATGTCAACAAAAAATCAGGTTTTTTACTTTTATCATTTGTCACTCAAATATGAGACACTCCTGAATATCATACTCCCTATGTCTAAAAGTAATTCCAATATATGTATCAAAGATATGCTATATAAATTCATTTTAGTCTATAAGCACTTGTTGATGCATTTCAACGACTTATGAGTCATCGTCAGAATATAATATTGCGGCAAATAAAAATGTAAAAAAAGTACTACATTCAATACATGTATTAACTAAAATAGATAAGTTCTTTTGATGTAATTAACTTGTTTGTTTAAAATATAAATATGATCTTCTTTCTTTATTATGATTACTTCTGCTATTTTGGTGTTCTTTGTTCTTACTATGAAGTCAAAATTATTTTCTTTAAGTTCGTGAGGATGTTGGTAAATTTCTGATGTTAAATGGCCCCTAAGATATTCCTTTATTCTCTTTGCGAATTATTGATCTGTTTCACCAATAGTCAGATTGATATCTATAGACAATTGATGAAACAAGTTCTTTTGGATTTATATCTTTATTCTTAAATATATATTCTGTTTTGTATGATTCAAATATTGGTCATATCTTAAAATTTTTCAGTTTCTTATTAATGATCTTCAATTCTTTCTTTAGTGATGTAACTTCGTTTTGAATGTATGGTAACTTCCAATAGATTTTTTTAACTTGTAGGTGCACTTCTTCAATAGATTTCGACGGAGGCACTTTAAAACAACGTCCTTAATTAATGTATGAGGATAACCATTTTTAGAAAATATTTCAAAAACTTGATCGAATGCAGACGTGATCAGTTTATAATTAGATGATAGTTTTATAATTCTGTCGCATATTGCCTTAATAGTGTTAACTTTATATTTCTTGAAGCAATATAATGTAAAAGAGATGCATAGTCTTGTATTCGTTTTCTTAAAATGAAGTCTTGATTCAAAATTCACATTTTTTATTTTCAATTTCAGTGTCTAAGAAAACGATTCTTCAAATTCGCATGTAAATTTTATTTCATTCATTTCTAGATTTAATTGATTAAAAATTTCGTTTGCTTTTCCTTTATCCTCAAATATTGCAAAGATGTCATCAATATATCTCTTATAAAATAGAAATTGATGTTCTTTGAATTTGTTCTCGATGATGTTCATTGCAAATTGTACCATGGTTGGTCCAAGAGGCGAACCCATCGACATACCTTCTCTTTGTTGATATATTTTGTTATTAAATATAAATGAGTTGTTAAGGCAAGCCATTTCAAGTAGTTTTTTAAAGTTTCTTTCAATATCATTAGATGGAATCAATTACAACAAATGGTCAATTGTTTTCGAGTTACTGGGACGTTTATAAATATGCTCTTATCATCAAAGCTTGTTAAGAATTTATCACAATTTCGATTATCTTCATAAAATTTGCTTAAGTCATTTATGAGTACAAATGAATCTTCCAAGATATACTTTTCAGTTATGTAATTTTTCAAAAGATTGTATAAAAATTTGTAAGATTATACATGACAGATTTATCATAGATTAAAGTGTTTGAAGAGGTGGATCTTTTCTATTTTTGCAAGACCAGACAACTTTGATGGTTGACTACCAACACTTCTAATATTTTCATAGATTTCTTTTGAAACCTCACCTTTCTTTTCATTCTTTTTATCTTTTCATTGAATTTATTTTGGTGTGCACAAAGGAACTTATTCTAAAAGACGTGATTCTGGAACTATCGCTTTAAATTTACTCATATCTTTTAAAATTTCATTCATTTTTAAATATACGATTCCTTATCAATTATGACAGTTTCATTCTCTTTATTGAACTTACATATGCATAAACTTGAATTTTTGGACAATTGCTATATATATATATATATATATCTGCTACAGATATATTTTTTAAGCGATTGTACCCAGTAAACATAGAACTGTCGTAACGACGTCGTTTTTGTTGTGTATTGGCGTTTAATGGGCTTTGAATTGTTTGAATTGCGTTTATAGTGCGGATTAATGGCGATGTATAATTCCATCTAGCATTAAATATTTAAAAATAGGAATAATTTAGTATTATGACAATTTGAAGATAAATTTCTTAACTCAAACTGGATTTTTATTGATAATTTGTCGTTTTCTTGTGAAGAGAAGTTGTTTTGTAATGTCGTTTTAGTGCCGTTATTATGTCGTTACGACAGTTCTGTTTACTGGGTATGGCTTAACGATAGAAGTATATTTCAAAGCAATACTTTATATTAGTAAATATTTATGTTTTACTAACATAATGATGGTAGAGTAGGTAATAATAGCATTGTAATTACACTGTGATTACAAGCTTTATCTCTAAACAACTATACAATATCAAACTCAAAAAATCAATATTCATATAAGATCGACAAAAATGACATCGAATGTGCTAATGCATTCTTCATTAATATGTGCAATAAATACTAAAGTTTATAAAACAAGGATTTAACATCAGATGTGAACAGAATTTATAATAGAAAAAATTTGTAGTTACTGAGTTAGGTCTAATGAATATATTTTGTTAGAATTAGTTTCTTTCAAAAACATAAGAAAATTTACTACGACATTGTTAAAAAGGCATTTACAAGAAAGGGCAAAATACCTCCCTGGTATATCCCCCCCTAAATTCTACACCAACTTTTTCTAAGCGTGATATGATTATTCCTAAAGGACTAGTGGTGGAGATCAAGGAATATTGCTAATTAATAATATGTGAAGGCGGCTTTGGGTGAACAGAAGTAATCGCATTGTTATTGATCTGCATTAATTAACTCACGATAAAAAGCAGTACACATCTTTCAAATATGTAAAACAATAATGCCTTAATTGTGGGCACTATCGGTTGACGTAAGCAAGTAAAAGGCTTTGTACACTGACAATACCAATCCGCCTCCGCTATTAAATTTCGACTTTGTTGCACATTTGGTGAAAGTAATTTTCCGGAAAGCCTCTTTCACGATTTTAATGCTAATTGTTTCCTGAATGCCTGCCATTAATGAAAAGACGTAATACTTCGGGGAATCAATTGATTCATCTTAACTCATATTAACGATTTCAAGCCAATTCGCGAGTCTTTGTCTGTCTTTAATTGAGCTTTAAGGAGACAATAAAGTTCAGTAGAGCAAAATCACAATGCTATACCTCTCTCATGTGAAATAGACTCCATTAATAATGCCATAGTTTGCGTCAATAAAGTTTATTCTATAAAAGTTTTTAAAGAAAAACTTTCTAAATGTCTTTTATATATTTTTAGGTTGTCTAAAATACCAGAAACAAATGCTTCTTTGTGTTCTTTCATCAATACCAGGCAAAAATAAGTCATATTTCTGTACAAAGACGAATTTCCTTGACAGTGAACTTCTGGACGATCTTGAACATAATTTATGAAGTAATTATTGAAATATCACTTCTAAATGAGTTTTAAACAAAGACTTAGTAAATAAAATTCATTCTATAAATCAATAAATAACTTCAATTTTATGTTGTAAATGTAGTTTTGCCTAGATAAGAGTTTTATATTTTAAAGCACAAATTCTAAACAAAATATAGCTTTTAATTTTTTAAGAACAATTCAAAAAGAAATTTTATGGTATAGTTAATTCAGTTTTACATCAAAAGTTCCAAAGATATAGAATTTGAATAACTTACTAAGACATCATTTGGCAAACTCAATAATTTCAAGTTTTCTCAAATTTTCAAATATAGTCTAAAATTCTTATTATCTGAAATACCTAAACCTAGTGTTCATAACATGAAGATTTTCTGTAATATATATATATACTTGGCTATTTTGACGTTATCTACAATGTTTATATGTCTCTTGGCTTAAATTTATTTATCTTATTCCTGGAAAAGCTGAAATTCTGTCAGGATAAGAGCATTATTATTATTTTGAATTAATACCATGCATGCTGTTTTATAAATAAATGAAAAATTCAACCAAATTCCTAAGTAATATTCTTTTACAAATGGCGTTTGAAGTTATGTTATAAAATTTAACATGAAATTTCAGATTACCTTTAAAAACTCTATAACTGTTATTAAATAAATTATTATTTTAAAGCATCAAAACAATTTCTTATCTATGTTAATGGGCCTACTATGTGATCATTAGTTATTCTTGGTGTGAGACAATTGCAGTCTGGTATATTAGAAATTTTAGATACAACCATTCAAGAAATTCCTAAATTAGTTTGATAAAAATTACTATTAATAGAAACTTTTCCAAATCTAATGTTCCCTTCTAATCAATAATTAAAAATAATTCTTTGTTCTCCATCAACACAACGTCATTAGTGTTTTTTTGCGAACGTAATGTATTCTAGAATTAGAATTTATAATTTTTAAATTTTTAATTTCAAATCTAAATTAATGAAGGTTATCGTTGAATCGTTAAACTGGCGGAAGAAATTGACTTTGTAGGTATATTTTTGTAAATATGGCAGCTTACTGTTTATAAATATCTTCATTAATTTCCCATTTCATTTTTAAGTCACTAATTTAATTGTTATACTTCTACAATTTTCAATAAATGCTTCAAATTTTGAAAGATTTCTCGAAATTGATTAACTAAAAATTTAATAGACCTGACAGAAGCATGTGCATGATTTTCAATAGAACATATTTTATTTCCAAAGCAATTAACTAAAATCGAATTACTGTTAATCACAATTTATATTTGCAGTATATGCTCGTTGCGCGATTAATGTTGGTATTGCTTCTAATAAACGGATATGGCAACTAGGAAAACATCGCTGCCTCGTGAACACATATTTTACATGGATTTTGCAATTTTAATTATGATTTATGATTTATTTATATATATACATATATACGAGCTCTAGATACTATGGGATCTGTATCCACCCCCTCACGCTCCGATTTTCCATAGTATCAGCGCCCTCTTTGATGCAAAACCAGAATAATTCGTTTTATCCAAAAATTTCTACATTGCCATTTGGAAAAGGGTCTAATTTCTTATGTATGAGTTTCAAGTTTTTCAAAAATTTTTTTTGCACCCGTATCCAAAGCCCCTCGCCATAGTATTATGTGCCCGTATATATTTTTTTTGTATCCAGCGCCTTGTAGATATTTCAAAATTTTGTATCCAAAACCCGTATATATATATATATATATATATATATTGCTGTTTTACAAAAAATTTATTTACTTGTTGAACGAATCATCTATGATCTCCAAGTGCAAGTTGAGATAACCATATCAATGTGTCTGTTGAATTAATCACAATTAATATATAAATACTATATGATATTTATGTAAGTGGTATTTGTAATCAATTTTTAAATTAAATATAAATCTTGGTGCTCACATTACAACTATTTTTATAGTAACTTAAGTTACTTTTAGTTCCAAAAATAGAATAGCAATCCCCTCAGTTGCATATTTAATCTAAAAATATTCAATATTGTATAGAAATATATTTTTAAATAGAATATGTGTTTTTCAAACAAAAAACTGGAAAAACAAACAAAACTGTACATGTAAAAATCCTTCTGTAGACAGATGTGTAGGTGTTCACAAAAGAAGATGGTGCATCAAAACGTGTCCGTACAATATTTTATCCACCAACGCATCGAATTTTAAGAATTTTTTGTAAGAACCAATTTACCAAATTAACTTTAGGAAATCATCAATCGTTTGCTTTGGTGGGCTTTATAGTGAGTAATTCAATGAGTAAAAATTATTCAAAACCTTCTGGAATTGATTAGTTCCCCAAATAGCCTAAACTTATTCCATACTTCATAGTCTTACCGTTATTGATATTTGAAAAGAAATTATATTAAAATCATTTCTATTATTTAATGTTGTAAAAATATGTTTTTTTGATACTTTGCTTATTAAATGTGTATTTTTTTCAATTTTTAGAGCAATGTTTTTTTGATAATGGAAATTGGGTTTACTAATAAATGAACACAACCTAGGATTTTTAAAGAATAACAATAGAGAAATCAAAACTTGAAAACAAAGGGTATCTCTTGATTTAATGGATGTACAAAAGAAAGATTCTTAATTCTACTCTTTATAAAAGGAAGACACGTAATTTGTAATGTCCAATATTTCTGCTCAGTGATTCAATTTATAAACAATTTTAGACTATCTAACGATTAGCCATTAATTTAAAAATAGAATTCGTAGTTAGTAAATAATTTAAATAAATTTATTCAGTAAGAGGAGAAGCTTAATGCACTGATGATAATTCCAACCTCGAAAAATGTATTGATTACCAAATAATGACATCCCCATTCAAATATTAACACTAATTATTCCATTTAGATATTATTTCAAGAAACAGGTTTTGCTTGCAACTCATTGTAATAATGAATTTCTAATACATCAATTGAAAGTAATCTAAATTATCATCATTCACTAATACATTTTGCTTGTAATATTTTTTAAGCATTTCATTAGTTACTTTTTCTCATGTAATATGTTGAGATTGAAAAAGTTTTGTTTTTTTGGAATTAAAGAACATTAGATCTGCTTTACTTTCTTTTGATGTTCCTTCCATTTAATGAATTTCGGCGTTACCTTAATCTCATTCGTCTGCAATCTATATATGCCTCTCAAATGAAATATAATGAAGTTAATTTGTAACTTTTAAATGCTTCATGTGACTTATTTAGAATGATGTTGGACAATAGCACAGAAACGGAGAACGACACAACCATTTTCTCTTTGTTCTGGGTTTGCATTTGCATTCGCATTATTCTCTGCGTGGTTGGAGTGCTGTCTAACATGTGCGTCATCACTGTAGGGGTCACAGTTAACCCTATTAAACATCTCTTTGGAAAATTACTCATTAGTTTGGCAGCTTTGGATGCATTAAGCCTTACAATGGATCTTGTTCTTTTCATACCTGGCAGAATTTTTAAGCTCCATTATTCCATTCCATGCTTTATTTACCAGGTATTCATAATCTTAGTGTGATTAATTTGTTTTTTATTCCTGCAGATAGCACGTACATATGTAAAGCATTAGCAATTAGCAAGACATAAGTATTTACAGTTAGTTATGCCAATATTTAGGCTGATATACATTAATTCTTCCTTCGACTTTCATACCCTAGCTAAATTGTATAAGAACATGCTTTCTGTCTTCATTAATATATTGTTGACTATACGTCAATTGAATTTGTCAATGAATGAGGGGATTAGGTTAAGCAACAGCAATGAAATTGGGTGATTTATAAATCGTGTTGATAGTGTATAGTCAAGATCATAATTCATTGGATTTCTCCACATTTAATTGGTGTGTTGACAAACCTTTAGTGGAAACAGGTGTTGAACAATCACGTGATTTTCCACTTGTTTTGGCTCTATTGTTGAATTTGCATAATCAGGCCGTTATTTTATGAGAATCACATGTAATAGAGAGATTGTTAATAGCTGTTATTTTGTATTTTCCATAGTAGTAGTAGTAGTAGTAAATAGTTTTATTAAACAGCATGTACCAAAATATACAAAAAATAATCTAATTACACTTTAAAAAAATTCACACGTAAAAGCCCACAAATCTTGCAAAATACATAGACAATGTTTTATTAGAGAAAAATATTTTAAATGGTTAAATAGCAATATGTCCAGCATGTCAATACACGTATTGTCAGCCTGTTGAGAAATTCAGTAATTAATCATTCATTTAAGGACAGAATTAACACGAGTTATCTTTGGGTTAAATAGGATTACCTGCTACTGCATGAATCATAGTCCGAATTTGACATATAGAATGTGAGAGCTTTATATACTTAGTATTTCCACCAAAACTTTGGAATATAGCATTTTCATAGGAATGCATTTAGAAAATTCAAATTTATTTCATTGTTTTTATTTTGGCATGGTTCCAACACTGTCAATAATTATACCAAAGTGAGCACCCGAAACTTAGATTTCATTTTCTTCATGTAATTACTAATCTGAATATTTAGTGGGCTAATTCCTTCTATCTCTGTGATATGTTTCACATGATAAGCTTGCTTGCTGATCGCATATTCTTTTTCTCTCGCCCATTTGCCTACGATGAATTTACATATCATTTTGGATGGCTGATCATCTCATTTATTTGGATATGCGGCTTTTTCTGTGCGGCGTTATTCAACTGGATGTTGCTATGTTACCAACATCTATTTTTATACAGAAAACTCATGATTGCAATTTATCTTTTTGCACTTATCACTGTCATTTACCTGACATTTTATGTCTACTGCGTAATTCGTAAATTCATTCGTCAAAGAACATATCAACCCCAGAGTAACACACATCCTCAGCTCAGAAGAGTCTGCTCCAGTGCAATTCCTAAGCCACGTATGTATTACCATCTCACAGTAGCCACTTAAATTATACAAAATTTATTTCGATAATTTACTGCAGACATGTCAACGAGCCGAAATTCTCAACTCAGCTCTTCCTATTATTTAATAAACATTTCTAAAATAACATTGTAAAAAAGGCATGTAGAATGAAAAATAAGAAATATCTGCAACATCAAATTAACGAAGAGTGCTATAAATTTGCTTTGCCTAAAAACGCTCGTTTTGGGCTCGGTGTATATCCAATACTTTACTCAAGCTCGGCTCGTTGACAATTCTGATTCACTGCATCACGAATCTTTCAGCCTAATCCGATAATTTCGATATTTACCATATTGTAATAGAATAACTACTACACTTTTTTTATAAGAACAATTTTGTAAGAACAATGAGGCTCAAAATGCCAAAAATAGGAACTATTTAAGAACAGTAGTGAGGCTGAAAGTATTTAAAAAGTAGTTTTTTGTTTTGATTTTTTCAATGAATAGTAACAAAAGATACTTATTTACAGTTCCAAAAGTTTAAAAATACTAAACGTAAGAGAATCAAACAAAAGGATAATAAAAATATAAAGTAGTTATAGCAAAAAAAATCAGTGGCATGTAAAATCCTCTAAATAGTAAAGTAAATAGCCAAAACTTGTTTTTTTACCTTAGAAAAAATAAGAACAAAATAAGAACAATTTAAGGCTCAAATTACCAAAAAAATAAGAACAGAAAAAATTTACTTGTTCTTATAAAAAAGTGTAATCTATGTGCGTGTGTGTTCCAGGTTCAACCTTACCCCAACTATTTGCCAAAGATGAAAGATTTGATTAGAGAATGTTATAGAATTACGAACATTATAAGCTTTCCAAACGATCGCTATTTCTTTGAAAATTATAGCCTCATCTTTTACAGAGAACTGCAACGCATTTGAAGAAAAACAAAATTTTTTTAACTCGAGTGTCCCAGAAATTTACTTTGAAATACGTTCCCATATCATTTTCAGAGAGTGGCTTAAAAACTATATACCATTATTTAAAATAATTGCCTGTTCTTATAGATTTTCTACATTATATTTTCATTTTATTAACTGATTTTGAAATTTACTGTTTGCATACAGTCCTTTACTTAAGCACCGCTTCTTAATCTTATAAGTAGGGCAACCATAAAGTTATAAAGTTAAAATACGTTAAATAAAGTTAAAACTGTTGCTTTAAGTTGCCCCAGCGTCATCAGCTGCAGTCGAGCGTAGTTTCTCGATGTTGTGAAAAATCTTAAAGAAAGATCGAAATTTTCTGCCCAAGAATGTCGCGAAATATTTCATGCTTATTTTAGCAAGAACAATTAATGATATGTGAGTTTCCTGTGTTTAATCATTTTGTACTTGTTCTACAGTTCTATTTCACACGGGTTGTTTTTTCATATTTCTCCATTGGAAAAATAAAGTTATATAAAGTTACAAAGATACAATTTTTATTTTAAAATCTCTGGGAATAAAGTTAAAATTGTGGTCGCCTTACTTATAAGAGAAGCATTGCTAAATCTGAAAAAAATATTCTTTGACATCTGCTTTAAATATGATGAAGTCAGGAATGTAGATTATTGTAATTTGTATATATAGACTTTGCATTAATCCTTTTTACGGTAAAAGGTTTCTATTCCATGTCAAACCACTCCGACTTTTGAGATTTCTCACTACATCCCTGGTAAATTCTAAAATACAGAGTGGTCGCTAGAAAAGTTGGAAATTTGAATGTTAGATAAGATTACTAATAAAACCAGTAAACCAACAAGTTTATTGTGGAAAGATTTGTACACAGATTAGAGATGAGCGCGGTACAGATTTTGTAAAATTACTTCCACCGCAGATAAAAAACTTCACCGCAATGTGCGCCTTTTTGCCGCAAACCACCGCAATAAATGAAATTTTACTGTGGTATGCCGCAACTTGCAATTTTTATCATAGTAAGAAAAGATAGATATTTCTAAATTATATTTTTATTGTTATTGATCATTCGTAGAAAACTTTTAGGACAATTTTTTGGGCATTTTGTCAATTTGTTCACTTTTATTAGAGCAGTATCCAATTTTTCATGAATTATGCAAAAATTATTATTAATATTTTGTATTTGAAATCTGTTAATTTTGCTTCAGAAACACGTTTTTTGAAAAATATTAAATCTTAAAAAACACACTATCTGTAACGTCTATGCCACCGCAAGTTGATTTAATTCTAACGCTAACCACCGCAATTGTGTAAATTACTATCGCGGTCTACCTCACCGCGTTATACCGCGGTATTACCGCAGATGTTCAGTGACGATGAACTGTCGACGTGACATTAACTCTATTGATGATTTGAAAACGAGCTTACGTAGAGCTTGGAAAAATATCTCACAAATTACTCTTCAAAAACCTACACAAGCTTGGCTTTTTAGGTTAAAGCGCTGCTATGAAGTGTACGGACGGCATTTTGAGCGCCTATGAGTTAATTAAAACATAGGCTTTTAAAAAATTTTGTAACAGTTATTCTTTGTAAAAATATTTTTTGTTTGAGAAATTTTCCACTTTGCTAGCGACCACCCTGTATTATATAATAAACACGAGAATTTGTTATAACTTTATACTAATGCAATTTTATTAGAATTACTAATGTTGGGTGAACCTAGAAATATATTTTAATAAAATTCTGAAATTCGTTGTCCTAGTTTCTTTAATTATGGGCCCAATTGCACTGAAATATTTCGTCCCGCACGAAACTGGAATACTAAATCCCATATCCCAAGATGACCCTGTAGAAAATGATCTTTCTTCAGAATAATTTCTTCAATTTATCAAACTCTATTGTAATTCCAAGTTTTACCAATTCCATATCGATACCTTAAATATATTATTCATAGTCTCTAGGTAATATATCGTTTATTAATATAATTATGGTTAAAAAATAGACTTTATTGGTCCAATTGGTAATTTCCTCAACGGAAGACTTATTTCTCCAAAGTGTTTGCTCTAGACAAACTTAAATTATTACTATAAATAATATTGTTGTATCAGTCTAATCTAGGTAAATATTCAATATGGTTTAAATCAAAAAGTAAGTGAATGTTCGGAGCCTCGAAATCCCTAATTTATGCATACCCTAAATTTCAAAATTTAATAATCTTTAAGGATGCTTTTCTTGGAAATATGGTATTCACAAAAAGCGTCCAGTTTCTTTTTCATATTGATAAATTATCAAGAATTTGAATTTCTATACAGTCTGTAGTTTAAAGCTACTAGTCTTAAGACAATTAATCTAAGTAAATATTATTCGTCCATATTTTTCTCTATGAAGAGTGCAGTTTTTTACCCTAGCATTATTTTATAAATATGGGAAAATCTATAATATATGTACCAAATATATATATATATATATATATATATATACATAAGTATATATATATATATATTTGCATAAGTATATACATATATATATTTGCATAAGTATATATATATATATATATTTGCATAAGTATATATATATATATATATATATATATATATGTATATATATTTTTGCATAAGTATACATATATATATTTTTTTTGCATAAGTACATATATATATATATATTTGCATAAGTATATATATATATGCATCAAATGTGAATTATAGTAGTAATTAAATTTAAATTGGGTAATTCAATATTATGTAGAAAGAATAAACTTGAAGATTAGTTTTTCTCTAAATTTCTAAAATCCTTTTTTAGAGGAATTATGAGTTTACACATGAATGAAAATTTAATTTTAAGTTTTAAAATACTACAACAACCTTGTAAAAAACGTTGAATTTTAACAAAAGGTTATTTAGTGGCGAAGAGTAGACGCTGGGTGCATCCAAGTGAAGTGAAGATATTTCGTGTCTTAGTGTTTATAGTTCTGTTTGCTATTTGTTCCTGGGCAACTCCATTGTTGTATTATCTACTTATTTATATAACCAAGCAAGGATTCCCGGAAACCCGAATGTCTTACATATTCATTATTTATCATATTCAACCGATTATTCCAACGTTTCATTCGTTCATAAATCCATTTTTATATTCTCTCACCAACAAGAAATTCCGTAGAGGCTTGTTTAATCTTCTTTTCAAGTGTCATCTACGGAAGGTCTCTCATGATTATCATCTGGTAAGTCTTTACCTAATTTCTACTGCCCTATATACTAATGCAATCATAAAGATGAAATTACAATTATATAGTATTTCATATTATCCGGGTTTTTCAACTTACTATACATACATGTATAAATATATATATATATATATATATATATATATATATATATATATATATATGTATACAGTATATATATATATGTATTTATTTATATAAATATATATACAGTATATATGTACATATATATGTATTTATTTATATATATATATATATATATATATGTATACAGTATATATATATGTATTTATTTATATAAATATACAGTATATATATACATATATATGTATTTATTTATATGTATATATATATATATATATATTCATATAAATATATATATATAGTAAGTATGTATATATATGTATATATATTTAATTTCATTTTGGTTTATTTTTGTACTTTGTATATTCGACCTAAGTGTAGCAAAAAGTCAAACATATACTCTCTCTCTCTCTCTCTTTCTCTCTCTCTCTCAAATATATATATATGTGATATTTAAGCAATTTTTCAACGTACTAAGATTTCATCTAAACATACTGGTGGTATCTTGATATAATTTAGGAAATTCGTGTCAATTACTTCCAAGATCACATTTTAGGAAGGGTACACTAATTTTGATCAACGATGCCAATTATCAAAATGAGTTGAAACTTATGATTTTATGGCAACATTAAAAAATGCTTTCGATATCCTGGTTATTCGCTTGCTTCCGTTGTAAATTGCAAAATGCTACTTTAAATGCCAATATTTTCCAATTTCTTACATTGAAACACTTCTAGCGGAAATTGCCATTATGTATTTAATATTCAAATATAATTCCCCAGGGCAAATAGGAATTCCCTTGCTGAGTGCTTGGAATCATTGGTATTTAAAAAGTAGTAGAGCGGAACTTTTTTTTCAAATGCTTGAAGAAGCTTTGTGATAATTAATATAATTGCATTAGAATTTAAGTATTAGTCCTAAAAATCAATCTCTTGATATCAAAAAATGGATGTTGAATTCCCCAGAAGAGACTATATATATATATATATATATATATATATATAAATGGTCATGCATTTTTTAAATTGGAGTCTTGCTTGCCCATAACTGAATAAATCATTTCTCGTTTTAATTTTCGTTTCAAAATTCCTTAGTTTTTTTCTACACAATGTCAAGCTGAAAAGCATGTATAATTGAAAAGTAAACTCCTAAAAATTTTTGTATATTTTCAACAAAACAATGAACTTTTAATGTAACATGATGGCTTTAGCTTTAGTTTTTATACATTTTTAGTTTTATTAATAATTTTTCAATTCTGTAGATTAGAAAGGCAAAGATAGTGGCTATCTTTGACACTGAAAACTTTAGGATTGCATATTGAGTAGATTTAAGTGGTAAATGGAAATACATAGTATTTTCAAAAAATCAATGCTACTTAAGATAATCTCACAAAATAATAACTTAAACAATTTTTTTCTAACTAAATGCATGTAATATCAATATTTAAACAACATCAACTACCTCTATTGTAAATTTATCATGTAATTTATTACAATAAGCACTATACAGATTATAAACTTACGGATATCATTTTATATACGAACAATTTGCAGATAGGAAATTCACATGAAAGACATTTTGCTCACTTATCCTTCACTAGCCAAATTTATTAGTTGTTTCCTAAATCCTTCTTTAAGATTGAAATGCTTTTTCTAAGCAATTTGACAAAGCTATTTCTTGTAGTTATCTTAATGTTGGAAGTTTTGCTTAAAAGAAAATTATCCACTATCATTTGAAAAAGTTAGATTGCTAAGTCTCAAAATGATGAGCATGTCCTTGACACCAAATCAGTAAATGCATCATAGTACAAAATTTAGTAAGCCAGCATGCCATATTTAAGGAGACAGTTCTGGGATTTAATTTACAATTACTATATTTGACTATTTAATAGCATGTTCTTGGTTGCATTTTTTGTTAATAGGAATTCAGCTAATTTGGTGTTTTTTGTTCTTAGTAATATTTCAAAATTTGCTTTGTTTCCTTGGTGTTCATGCAAATATATTTCACTTCTTAAATGCCCTCTAAGATGTTCTTTGATCCTAGTTTCAAAATGTCGCTTGGTTTCTCCGAT
>CABFPE010000023.1:1712980-1723937 GCA_900660155.1 Hofstenia miamia
AAGGTTTTTGCCTCTCTTTGTGGTGTTAACCAAAATGCTTAGATATATAGAAACCTGAAGAACTGTGGGTAAGATAACGGTTAGCAGAAGTTCAAGGAAGTTGTTATAGAAGGCTCGGTCAAATCTGAGATACATTGGGATAGTAAAATAAGTTTTCTTATAAACATAGGTATCAAAAATCCCAAAGATGCCATTTGTGTTTAGATCAAAGACCACCCATCGGTCGTTGAAGTTGATAAAGTCCCACTTTGCAGTGTAGGCAAACACTCCGCTCAACCCTACTGTTAATACAATGAAGATGATAGCAGTAACTAACCGATTTCTATCGCAAAGAATCGTACTTGCAGAACGTGGATACTTAATGAAAATTAGTCTTTCAAAGGCAAGAATGATTAGAATTAAAGGAGAAAAAAATTGGTTAACTCCTCTGAAAAAATTTAAAATTTGGCAGAGAAAAATATATGGTGGTAGGTTGTATTTAGCTCCATGAGTAGTGTATGTTAAGGATTCTCCAAAGAATATACTAGGAAAGAAAGTCTCAATGAACAAAAGACTCATTCTAACCAAGAGATTTATTGTGTCAATTACTGAATTGATGAAAAGAAACAAATAATTTAGGTTGTTGTTTTTCACAACAAAGATGTAGAAGATGATGGAGGTTAGAATATTTAAGGGGATTCCAATGAATCCTGCCAAGGCTAAGACGAGTTTGTTGGTGAACATCATTGCCGCAAAGCCGTTTCTTGACACTGATTGATACTTGTGGCGATTGGATAAGAACTGTTCTTGCCACTCATCGTTTTTACAAGGAAGTTTTTTCGAGTGCCTGCGCCTATCAACGAATGCTATATAAAATTCGTAGTCCGTCTAAAATATGTTCGAATAAAATTTGTAAAAATGCTATTTTGTAAACTTACAATTTTGGTCAATATCCCTCATTATTTGAAAACCTACTGTTTCTTATAGGATTACGGTACAAAATTTAAAAAAATATAATTGAGGTACATTTTCTGTTTTTTGAAATATTCAATGTTTTCGTAATTTGCACATGTTGGAGGGGTAGTTATTGGAGCTTTCAAAAATAACCCAGAAATTTTTTAGCAAAATTTTTAGATTATTGCCTGTGTGATATATCACATGTTTTTGTTTTTTTCAAAAACGGACAGGTTCAACAAAGTTTGTTATAACTCACGAACTAACAAAGATGTTTGAAATCTGAAAAGATGGAGAATTGAATTGTCTTTTGAAGTAGGATGCGCATTTGTTCTTAAAAAATTCACTTGAAAAATAATCAGCCTCTTCTCAAATAAGTGTATTGAGTTTTCATATTTATCAATTTGCAATTACATTTTGATCTTGCTATCATGCAAACTAGAGATGTGCGTTCTGCGGCAGAACACGGAGTACCATGGTCTGCCGAGGTGCAGTTTGGAAAACGGTCATTGCGGTATATTATTAATCTAAAATCTAAAATAGCATTATAACGGGCCCGTAGCCAAATGGGGGGTTAGGAGGACGAACCTCTCCCCTCCTGGACAATAAATGTAAAAACAAAATCATCATATAAAAATTAAATTTGTGAATTCAGCCGTTGCAAATTTGCCTTCAATAATGTTGTGAAATACATTTCTAAATTTTTTTGGTCACTTTCTTGGTCACTACTAAATTACCTAACTCATCAGAAAATCCCGCGTGCATGTAACGAAATTCAAATGGTGTACAGCCTTGGTAAAAATTTGGCTTAGATTATAAGAAAGTCGCAGTTATCAACCCCTATTTAATGCGCGTCAACCCCCTTAGGTGATAATGTTGGCTATAGGCCTGCAGTGTTAGCAATTTTTGAAAAACCTAAATATTAAATACTATAACCTGAAAAGTCCTTTTATATTTTGTTACTTGTTAAATCAAAAAAGCTTTAAAAATGATCGAAAAAAAGAAAAGTGTTCAATTGCGGATAAATTGAATTCATTTGGCCATAAGTAACGATTTTGCTGTAACCAGGGTAACGTTCGATCAAGCACGGTATACCGCCGTGATTTTTGTGCAGCGCATACATCTCTAATACAAATTTATAAATTAATTTTTAGAATGTAAATGACCTTCAATATTTCAAAAGGTAGCCTTTCCATATTCTGGAAAACCTTTATGACATTTCTGACTGCTTAGGATAACACTTTCATTTATTTATTTGAAGAACCTGTTAACTAAAACATAGCAAGAAAAAACAAAGTTTTGAGGAAATTTAATATATTAGTTTACAAGCGAATTTAAAATTACCTCAAGATAGGCTTGTGCCTCCAAATCTGCTTTTAATTGGTAATCGCAAAATCTCGGTTTGTTGTTACAACCTGCCAACATCGAGCTTTCATCAATGGCACTTGATTCACAATCTTTGACATTGTTGCATAGCTTGTCAATGGAAATACATGTTTTACCACAGTCAAAGAAGCCAGTTGATTCACAGCAGTGGGACTCATCAGTTTTATCAATAATAGTCTTCGTCATGCAGTCATTAACTCCATCACATCGCTGTGATTTTGAAATGCATTTGCCTGACCACCTAAATATGACCTTAAGATAAAAATAATATAGGAAATAATTTACCCGCACAGAAGCCCATTGCATAGTTCACAGCTGGCCTGGCATGCATATTCACCATTACAATTGTTGAATTCCTCAATTCTGCACTTTTGTAGATATTGCACTTCATTTCCCATCTTGATTTCACTTATGCAGTGATAATCGTGATGCATTGGACAAGAGCACTCTGGCATGCATTCCAAATGGGTTGTGCACTCATTGGAGCTGTTATTGCAGAAACCATCTTTGCATTTGAACGATTCACATTGTGTGCAATTTTCTTCATCTTCGTGATTTGGGCAGTCAGAAACTCCATTGCAAATTTGATAGCGTGATATGCAAACGTTTGGGTTAGACATGCATTTAACAGCACCATCATTGCAGGCAAAGTATTCTTCATCTATGCCAGAATGGCAGTCTCTATTACCATCGTTCACTTTATCAATAGATATACAGCTCTTATTGCGACACTGAAATTCACTTGGGCAGTATTCGCAATTGAAACCGTACCGAGAGAAAAGGCATGAGCGGGTTAAAGTGGTAGAAAGACAGATCACAGTGAACAGCAGTAACATGTGTTTAGTAAATTATGAAAGGCAACATAATATCTAAGTTTATATAAAATTCTAAATTTCAACATTATCCAATTATATTGGCTAAAATATAATCAATGGATACTCAGACAATTAATTGGATGACAAAAATGTATAATTTTGTTCCTCAATATTTGATTGGTTGACATTATAAATAGACGGAGTTATTACATTCTCAGGACGTGTCAATTTAAAATTTTTGAAATTGTGACCAATCAGTTGCGGACCCAGAGGGAGATTCCGATGAATACCCTTTCCAGCGCTGGTTTTGAACCAAGCATTTTGGACAAAAACTCTGGCGATTCCAGCCACAAGCTTCCTCAAGAATAGCATGATAAATTCCATTTTTCTTGCATGCCAGTGCGTATGTAATAAAATTTAACGCTATTGTACTTTATTTACACTATCAAATATTGTTGTGCCACCATGTGGTTAATGGCCTCATAACATCACTCATATTTAATCTTAGAACCCAGTGGCGTACGCAGGGGGGACATGGTGGAATGTCCCCCCGTCAGGCTTCCAATTTGATTTTGACTGGATAAATCAAAAAATTTTGGTAAAAATTAAAAAATTTAAAATCTTATCGTGAAATGCATTTTAGGGTCTATTTTCTCAATATTTTCAAAAATTTTCACAGGGCTTCGCCCCGTATTGGGTAAATTGGGTAATGATGATGATGTCCCCCCGTCAGAAAATCCTGCGTACGCCCCTGTTAGGACCTACAATTAAGAAATAGCAAATGATTAGTGTAAACTCTTCAAAATGTATTTATTGATGCTAAGCGTATGTTTTGTTAAAAATTTTGAAACTTAACGTATTATTATGCTAAATATTAGTAAACATATATATTTCAAATACAACATTTAAATCACGAAAATGATAAACAAATAACCCAAACATGGAACATTTCTGACTGGGATTGAGCTTGGTCCATTTCAAAGATATCCATTATTTAATCTAAGCCAATTACCAAGATTCTACCAACTTACATCATTACAAAAGTGAGAGAAAGTTTTAGAAGTTAGAAGTATTGCACCAGCCGACAATGCAGGCCTCTTATTATCGTATGCTAATAAAAAAATACAGTTTGCCTATTTCAATATATAATATGTTTTTCTATAACGCTCTGTTACACTTTATTTGTAAATAATTGTTATAACTTTAGATAGTTGTAAACTATTAACTTATAAATTGCACTAAATAAAATCTAATAAAAAATTTCTTAAACTTATGTAAAAAAGAAATCTATTTTTCATTTGTATTGGAAATATGTACACTTTGTTTTACTTAGGAATATATTAATTAATTTATTTCCTAATTAATGGCTTCTGAAAAATCCAATTTTGTAAATTAGAACAGTGACGCAATGGAAGTTATATTTTCTAATGAAAATCAACCTAAAAATTATATTAATTAGGTTAATAAAAATTAACTGTTTTAAAGATTAAATTAATTCAAACTAATCCACAAAAAATTAGATCATCATCAATTGAAATTTATCAATTAAATATTAATGAATTGCCAATTATAAATATTTATAGTAAAATTAAATTAGGATATTAAAGACAATCACGTTAACCCTGGGCACTGATTACCTTTGCTGATGAGGTTAGAGCGATATTTGCAAAGTTCATTATTCGTCTACAAAGGTCATAATTAACACTTTTTTAAAGATATAGCTTCTAGACAACCAGAAAGGTATATAGGGATAGAAGTCATAGAATAAATGTACTACAACGAATAATTTTAGAGACAAGGTGTGATAGTGATGTTGCTGGAGGCCACGTATCTTAGAATTCATTAATTGCATATATTATTCCTGATTTACTGAATAATTGTATTTTAAACTCACGAGAAATATATTTTTCGTCAAAGATATAAATTCAAACTCTAAATTTTCAAAGTTTTTTTGTGAAAAAAATGAAAAATATGTTTTACCGGTTTTTATATTCATGTAAATGAAGAGTAGATATTTCGAGTGGCATAGCCCGCTAAGCCTTGGAACCAGTATTGATCACTCCGTCAGGTCCAAAATTTTTGGAAGAATTTACAATTCGAAAATAATCCAAAATTGTTTGAAATTTAGAATGGTTTTACGCCTCTTTGTGTCTCATAAAATTAAAAATCTGTACTTTTGAACCGAAAAAGCTGATAAACCAAATTTGGTCAATCTGATTACATATTCATTTTGAACAGGACTACAGCTTTCGAATTGTATACAGCACTATAACATGGGTTCTTAGAAACAAAGCAAACGGTCAAAAACAAAGGCCATTAAACGAAGTGCTCAGCATTTTATCATTCATATGAAACAAAACCAATTCTGAAGAATATCAGAATTTGAAATTTGCAATTTCTAATTAGCAATTTAAAGGTTTTTTCTATAGCCTAAAACATCTAATTAATCCAAAATAAACGTAGAAAAAATGACATGCAATCAATGTTTTATGTTATTTACAAGTTCCTAATGTTTGAAATTAAATTATACTTAACTGAATATAATAAATACTATCCTTACAATTCTAATAAACAAATTTAAAAAATATTGTAAGTAATTCTAGTTTAGTAAATTTTCATAACATTTCAGAAATATTGCAATACAATACATTCTATCAGTCTTACTTTATAATTATAAAAGATTAACAAGAGAACTCTCTTAGGAAATGTTCAGATAAAACCTTTTTGGGCTCCTCATGATACAACCATCTACTTCAAGAATTTTGAAATTTTTGGGCATTTAGTCCCCAATGTGAAGGAGCATCGCCTTGTTCAAAAATGCAATTGGAATACCTCTTCACTGTTTGAGTTGTGGTATTAGATATCCATGTAACATAGCCAAGAAATCCTCTCTAATACACTTTAAATGAAAATATATGCAGCGCAACCTGTAACTTTAGAGGATTGTAATGGTTTAGACACAGATATGAGCATAGGAGCAAAAGTCACTATTCTATATGCTGATTTTCATTCTAAATTCGCTAAAGTTCTTTGAACACAACTATAGTAAGGCGTATTTGAAATTAGCCCCATTTTTTGGAAAATTCATTCATGAACTCGTACTCAGCATGGCCAAATATCTATGCCCCCCAACCAGCAAATAAAAATTTCAAATATATTATATTTGCAAACCTATTTGAGGGATTTCATTATTAACATTGTTTTGTTGATTACAAGAAGTGAAATATGCTAATTTTTTAATGATATTTTTAAAATCTGTCAACTTGCTGCTTAAATTTAAATGCTTGTTAATCAGAAAGAAATAATCCAATAATCTCAAAACGCTGCAAGATAGAAGATTCTTTTCTCTCATTTTTTCATTGTACAATTGTGTACATTTTAGATCCATTAAGCTTGATTGAAGTCTGATGTTGCACCAACAGAACACAAAATTGTGTAGATCACATGAGGCTAAGCTGGCCGATCGTCTGAACATTATGTATGGGGAGAATTTGAAAAAATCCTGATGATTTATTGAAAATATAGTTAAGATTTTTACATGCTTCAGCCGCAGGAATAATGTTTTGACATACATTTTCCCCTTACCATTGCAGCACATTTACAAATATTTGTGTCCACTCCCAAACACTTACAAAAGTCTTAATAGGCTTGGATGAAGATATTTCAAAATTTAAAGCAATGAGAGTGACCATATGATTATACTTTGATGTTAAATGTTAAACATAGACTTAGTAAAATTTCACTATTCATATATTGGCGAATTATTGTGTACGTACACTGTACATTGCTTTCCAAAATTGATCATGACTAAATTTTATAGAAAATTGTGTTAATTGAACAACAAAAATATTTGGCGTTTGTCATATATTGTCAAACTCATAATCATTTATTAAAACTATAAAAAATTTGAAATTAAACAAAAAATCTTTACCAAATTGCAATGCAATGATTAATGCTACGTCAGTATCAAATGTTCACATTTTGTACAATTATCATAGAAATTTTTATTTAATGAGTCATATGTTGGTGAATTATTGTGTACGTACACTGTACATTGCTTTCCAAAATTGATCATGACTCAATTTTATAGAAAATTGTGTTAATTGAACAACAAAAATATTTGGCACTTGTTATATATTGTCAAACTCATAATCACTTATTAAAACTATAAAAAATTAGAAATTAAGCAAAAAATCTTTACCAAATTGCAATACAATGATTAATGTTCACATTTTGTACAATTATCATAGAAATTTTTATTTAATGAGTTATTTGGTTGTGTTATAGTCAACCATGTGACTCACTTGCACAGGATACGTCCGTACAATTCTATCTTATTGAGGGATTTGAGTTGATTCGTGGATTGACCAATGCTACAAAATTAACTAACTCCTCCTGCTATTATACCCTATCCTAAACAGGAGATCATGTTAGGGAAGAGTGACCACAATTGGCTGACCTGATACAGATAACCTTTTAGAAGAGTTGTATAAGATTAGAGCCCTAATTAGATAAAGAAACAAGAAAACCTAAGTCTTGGGTGCAAGTGTTGAACCTAAGTGCTATGTAAAATAACCTAAGCTCAGTGCATTTCTCATCTAATGCAATTTAGGTGAAAGCAATAATAATAAATTTTGTTACGGATGAATAGCAGTACAAGTGCCCTAATTGTATACCTAACCTAGTTAAAGGATGGCCATTAACCAGTTTGTCCACCAAATGGGTGTCCTTTAACAATGCAGCTGAAAAATTACAAACACATTTTATAAAAGTAAAGTCAAGCTAATAAAGTAAAAAAGGATTTACTGAGAATAACTGCCAATCCAAAAATGAATAAATCGCACATATTTATACAAACAAAACTGGTAAAGAAATCAAACAATACAATAGTACACTGTTGCTAACATGAATAAATAAAACAGTACAATAATCTTTTAAGCTAGCATGATCCAGGTCTGGACCTTAGCCTCTAGAAGTGTGCCACTAAGGCCAGTTTGATCGTGAGAAATTTCTGGTGATATCTGGCATGCAAAGTGCCTATCTGTGTTGAGTCTGATTAGCAGAATAAAGCCAAAGGCCAAACTTCAGTTGAAAGTGTTGTGCCCTCTCACACTTTGGCCAACCAAGGCTATTAATGGTTTTAACTAAGAGAGCACCTGCTGGCTGCTATATAAATCTGAAAATTATATTAGAGTAACAGGCACATTAACTGAATCCAAAGCATCTAGTGAAATAATGACTCCAGTTAAAAGGCATGTTGGATCATAACTGCCTATCAAACAAAAAAGCTGCCTCACAGGAAAGGCACAGCAAGTGCTGAGCTGACCCTAGTCTATCTCAAACGCCAGAAACAAAGAATTAACCTTGCATGACTGCCTTATGAGATGCAATAATGGACTGGCACCAGTAGCAGTCTCACTAACAGTGTTTCCACTGTGTTGCTGCCTGTCTACCTAAAAGCTGAAACAGACAGGTTTCTCAACCTTTTGTTGCCCCAATATGCACATAGTACATATGGCACTATTTTCTACCCAGGTTTTAATGTCTGATATAGATGCAGGACTCCATACACTGATGCACCCATTGAATAATGGTTATTAATATCCAGGAACCACCATGAGGATGTACTCTCTAGGATGGTTTGGGCATAGCCTTTACAATTATTTAAGGAAAAAATGTTTCTTTTTTGACTATATTGTGTATAGATAATACACAAAATTGACTGATTTAAACATAAACATTTTCCTTTGATTTTTGACAAACTACTGTAAATCTTATTGTTTTTTGATGCCATAGGTAAAGTAAATAAAGTCAAATTGCTAGATGAAGATGGTTATTAATATCCAGGAACCACCATGAGGGATGTACTCTCTGGGAGGGTTTGGGCATAGCCTTTACAATTATTTAAGGAAAAAATGTTTCTTTTTTGACTATATTGTGTATAGATAATACACAAAATTGACTGATTTAAACATAAACATTTTCATTTGATTTTTGACAAACTACTGTAAATCTTATTGTTTTTTGATGCCATAGGTAAAGTAAATAAAGTCAAATTGCTAGATGAAATCTCATATTTACCTCTAAATTGGACAAAGGTATTAATTATGCTATAGTATACATTATTTTTTAAATGTAGCATATTATAATAATTTTTTGATAAAATACAAATTCCTGAAAATCAAATGTAGCTGTGAACATCTCTAACATAAATATATCCATTTTCTATTGAAATTTTGTCAAAATCTTTATCAATATAGGTAGGAAAATCTAAGGCTTGCTCATGGCTTTTACTTGAAAAATATTGATTTTTATAAGCAGTTCCAGAAGTTTCCACTTATTTTCATTTTATTGTGTTGTAGAAATTTTAATATCACAAGCTTTATTTGTTTTCTTAGTTTTTTCTATCTGCTTAATTTGTCTTTCTGTTAAGAGAAATGGAAGGGAAGTTTCTTGGTTAGTATTACTAACCCTTAAAGTTATAAGATTTGAGTTTATAATACTCTTTTCAATTTATTAAATTAACATTAGTTAAGTTTAAGTTATACTTCTTATATTCTGATATATTTTCCATAAGTAATACAATTACTCTTAAGTAAGAGTGAAATTCATTTCATGATAGACAACATTGGTTATCTTTAAGAATATCTTTCTTACTTAAATGTTAAAGTAGTTTGATTTAATGTTGGATTCACAGATGTATCTTGTTCATACATAATTATTATAAATATCTATAACATAATAATGTGGCATTATCACATTAAAGACTATTTCAATTTCAACCATAGTTATATGAACTTAGATATTTGCAAATGCTCAATTTATAATAGATAAACATAGTTTTTGTAAACTGTGCAATTTTAGTTTTAAATATTTCTGTTGATTTACACAGTAATTTCTGATTTATTTCAGACTACCATTCAGAAACTGTAATGTGTTTCATTCATTGATAAAATATTGTTATTATTGCTACCACCTAAATTGCATTAGTTGAGAAATGCACAAAGCTTAGGTTTTCACCTTGCACATAGGTTTCATTACACTCCACCCAAGAATATTAGGGTTTCTCTCTCTCTCTTACTTAGCGCTCATCTTAAATTACTCTTTCCCTAGTTTATTTGTTTTGGGTCAGCCAAGTGTGGCCACTCTTCCATTTCTTAATCTCTGTTACTCTTAATTTTGTTAGGATTGGATAATATAATAGGAGGAATTAATTATTTACTGTAGTATCAGCAAATCCATGCTAAACACAAATCCTTCATTAAATAAGGAATTAGGACAGTTGCTGATTTCCATGCCAATACCACAATAATGTTTGATTGTTAAATGCATCAGAGACTATATGGAAACAAAAGAAAAATAGCCAATCTACTGATATAAATTTCTACAAGATATCATGGTTGTAACTGTGAAACTGTGATCATTAACACATGAATTAATACTAGGAAATGATTTCCTCAAGAAACATATTTGTAATATTATTAGAAATTTTTGGAAAGGTATGATCACCTCCCATTGGGGATTCACAATTGACTAATGTCACCTGGAATAATACAAAATCTGAACATAACAAAAAGTATACAGGTCATGTGAATGATCAAATTATGATATATTCATATATGGGAATAAATTCAAAACAGATATCTCTTTTAAAGATAATATGTAATGTTAATGAAGGAATAACACATGTTCCCATCCTAAGCAAAACAATGAGAATAGTAATGTAATATCCTCTGCCAGGCATTGTCACTGCTTATCTACTGCTACTGTATAACATTAGTCATGTTATTGTGGGTAAGGATTTACTTGTTATATACTGCTTG
>CABFPE010000023.1:1748742-1788737 GCA_900660155.1 Hofstenia miamia
ACAGATGTGAATGGGCTGTACAGTGGTGCCATGAGTTTAAACTTACCTGTGGGCGGACTTAGGTGGTCTACAGCAAAACTCACTTAAATATTATCCACGCCACAAGAATCACAGATTGGATACATGTTGGAGGTGGATTTGGAATATTCGGAATATCTGCATGACGAACACTTTGATTTTCCCCTGGCACCACATAAATTAATAGTCAAAAACGAGTATTTATCACTGTACCAACTGGAGATAAAAAATAAATTAAAAATAACACTGCAGTCAATATCTAAACTTGTGCAAACATTTTACAAAAAAGAGAATTATATTGTCCACTACGAAGTACTAAAATTCTATGTTGAACAAGGATTAAAAATTACGAAATTTCACAAGGCACTCGAATTTAGACAAGCTCCGTTTTTAAAATCATATATCGACTTAAACACAGAGAAGAGGAAGGCTGAGTGGAATGATTTTGAAAAAGCATTCTACAAATTAATGTCAAACGCAGTCTTTGGAAAATGCATGGA
This sequence comes from Hofstenia miamia, assembly GCA_900660155.1. Classification (NCBI taxonomy): domain Eukaryota; kingdom Metazoa; phylum Xenacoelomorpha; order Acoela; family Hofsteniidae; genus Hofstenia; species Hofstenia miamia. The sequence goes on from CABFPE010000023.1 coordinate 1,749,261, forward strand.
GAATTTAAGAAAACGGGTAAATGTTAAGTTTGCTTGCGATTTGGAATCAGCGGAAAAGTTAATTAAAAAACCCGAATTTAAATCATATAATATTGTCAGCAAGGATTTGGTCCAGGTTATGTTAAGACAAACAGATATTGAATGGAATCACCCTAATTATCTTGGGTCAGCTATACTCGATCTATCCAAGTTGATTATGTTCAAATTCCATTACGAGGTAATGAAGCCGTCTTTCAAAAACAGGATTACTTTGTTGTATTCCGACACTGACTCATTACTATACAAAATAAAAACGGAAAATTTGTACACAGAGTTAGAATCAATCTCACATCACTTTGACTTTTCAAATTATCCAATATCATCACCCCTATACTCTGATGTGAATAAAAAAGTGTATCTTAAAATTGGGCAGGGGAGTATTAAACCGTGTAGTTGCACTTAAACCAAAACTATATTCTGTTGAATATTCAAGCGAGAGTCATGAGATATTGGAGAAGGCCAGTGCAAAAGGTGTAACCCGATCAGTGAAGCAGACTATGAATTTTGATTTGTTCAAGAACATTCTTCTGGAAGATGGTATCATTCGAAGACCGATGACTGGAATACGCTCGCATATACACTCAATTAGTGTGGAAACATCAAACCATATCGCATTGTCATGTTATGACAATAAGCAATATCTCATTAACAGTATAGAAATGCTGCCATATGGACATAAAGGTAATAACCATTTACATGTTATAATGTTAAACTCTTGTTTTAGATATCGAAAATATTAATTCACCATCTACTAGTTCTACCACTTCTACACTAATTGATGAAGGATTTAAACGTATTCGTCTAGGTATATTAAAATTTATATTGTATGTGCTATTAATTAATGCTTTAGATTCCGACACGTAGTATTCATAGTTCATTCTCCCCTCCCGCATTGTATCTGTTCAAAGTCCTTGTATATGGTAATTTATTTTTAAAAAAATTAAATATTAAATTTCACGTTTAGATATTTCCAATGTTCTAGCTGTGACGATGTGTACATAATTGTTTGCCTGCATACAATGTTTCCTCCAATTCTATATGAATTTTGTGAAAATTCTCCACGTAAGTTTTATCAACAATGTTATAAATTAAATCCGTGTTTAGCTAATTCCTCATATATTTGATTGCTTGTCATCTAATGTTTCCTCTATTCTCCGTATACGATTTTGCTAAATGCTCCTGTTATGTCTAATTTATTTTTAAAACGGTATAATTTAATTAATCTAATGTTTATTTATGTGAATTTTAGTTTCCACGCAATGTAATGTGATTATGCTCCCTGCTTGTTTGTCAATTCAAAATCCTCTTCTCCCAACGCTCCTAGTGTTCATGTTATGTCTAATTTATTTTAAACAGTATAATTTAATTAATCTAATGTTTATTTATGCGAATTTTAGTTTCCACGCAATGCGATGTGATTATGCCTCATGTTTGTTCACCATTTGAAAAAAATCCGCTTCTTCCAGCACATGATATTTTGTAAAAGAAGGTATAAACATTTTTCATTGACTGATTATTTATGTGAAATTTAGTTTTCCATGTGATGTAACATGATTTTCTACACTCTATTGATTGAAGAGCGTCTCTGTGTTAGAATGAAAAAGTAATGCCTCCAAATGAAAAATCCACCGCAAAAAAAGTATAATCATTTTTAATTTAAAAAAGGTTAATGGAAATATTTAGCTGTCTGTTGATATTTCACGATGCCCCATTTGAAAAAGGAAGTTTTCCATCATTAACTGATGAAAGAATGCCTCTTTGACGCTAAGAAATCTCATACAATAAATACGGTAGAAGAAATTAATTATATATTTTGCTAAGATTTATTTAGTTTCACCGACTACACAAAAAAGCTATGTTGAACGAGAATGAATATCAACATGCGAATATTACCGAGTCTATGTTACTCATCAAATTGAGAGAATTTCTCTGATACGATCCCCATGGTAATGCGAAGAGAGAGGAAATCCAGACTATTGTTCTCAAGGATCGCGTGTTTTATCATGAAATACATTTCTTGAAGGTAAAAGCAAATTATTAACTCGATTTTAAATTAACATTGTTTTTAGCCAATATTGTAATGATTAACTAACAATGGAAAATACTATCGCATTGACGAATTCCTGTTATCAAATAACACATTTACTCGTCAAAAAAGCATGCCATGTGAAAAACGGAATTACGAAGACATGCGATGTTAGATGGCGGAAACGCATATATTTCACGGGATGTATTTTTGCTAGTGAATATATCAAATTATTGTATTTGATAGTAATTACATGGTAATTTAATATGACAAAAGAGGGTGTCTATAAGATTTTGATTATTAATTGCATGGTGTAATTATTCCCATTTTAATTTTGCGAATGCATGACATTTACACCAATGCTTAGATATAATTTATTGGTGGCATTGTGTGATTATCAATACATATCAGATGAACAAGACTTGACGAAAATTTATCAGTGCATGGGAAATGAAGACAGTGGTTGATGACAAAATATATGAACTTGCATCAACGTCGGCGGTGATAGATTAATACAATAGACAAGATTTTTAGTGTAATTTACCATTGTTACTATAACATTTAGAATATATACGTGTTTTGTCTTGTTTTTAAAATGTGGGCATTTACTATGCTCACTTAAATATTTTAGTTTTTATATTTTTGGAACTTGATGTTTTTAACATGTAAACTAGACATGTTTTTTTTACCATTGTCTATAAAAAATTTTTTAAACATTTTATTACATTGGATTGCAATCTCTTTGTTTTAATTTCTATATTTAATATTTTCCATGTGTATTAAATTAGTTTTGTTTTTTAACACGTATACTAAACAATCGCATTTGTTACTAGTGTCTATAAAAATTTTAAACGTTTTTATTACAACGGATTGCGAACTCTTTGTTTAATTTCCGCAGGTATTAACGAAATGGTTTTAAATAGTTTAAAATAGAAAGGAGAATGTTTTTTACGTAAATGAAATTATGTGTTTTGAAAACAATGTGAAGTCTTTTTGGAAAAAAATTCATGAAAGCGAGTTAAACACTGTGGTTGCAAATTATCGAAAATTATGAAAATTAATTATTGCTTGAAAAACCGTGATACGATAAACCATGTTAACATTTAATTTTGACAAATGCGATTTTGAAAGTTTTCCCAGATTATACATGTAAGCTTCTCGAAATTATGGAAAATTAGTTTGTAATATTATGTGTACGTATCCCGAAAGGGGTTGTTATAATGAGGTGTATATTAACATGGCGTAATGCAAACAATTGTGATATTATCAAGGTGAAATTAGTCATGCCAAAAAATGGCCCGTGATATTATCAAAGTGAAATTACTCATACCAAAAAAAACGGCCCTAATATATAAATCAATTAAAAGCATTACTAATTGAAATCCAGACATGCTTAAAAAATATCTGACGTCATTAAAAACCCATTAGTGAGCTGTCAAAACATTTGTCAAGTAGAATGACTCACTAATTAACATTTGCAAACACCCCCTCGATATCGCAGAGCTCAAGGTCATTTTGTGTAACCAAGCCTCGTCTTATATTACTACTTATATATATATATATATATATATATATATATATAGCTTGGACTAATTATTTTTAAAAAGATTTTTTCTAATTGAATGTTAAATTGATGTAGAATCACTGGGTTAACTATATAGTGAATGGTACCAAAAGACAATGTCGAGGCAGAAGGTCACTTAGGTGAACATTAAATAGTGCAACCCTGATTCTAACTAATTCCAGCTAAACAAGAATCATCGCTAGTTTATCTTAGTAAATAGTAACTGTTTAGATCTCCAAGAAAGAAGCAAACATCCAAGATATCCCATTTACACAGCATCTCTCCGAAACAATGTCCAGGATGGGGGTTCAGAAACTTTTTCGTGCGGTGCTACCCTATCTGTTTCACCATATTTTATTATCTAGCTTAATACACATTCTCAGTTGTTTTCTTAGATCTCAGCTTATATATAAATAGCATGTAATTGCCATGCATTCGTGCTAGCCAACAGGCATAATTTAACCACAGTGTGGGATTATGTGCATGATTGTGTTGCATTCAAAAGCCAATTTTTTTATAGTCTTTACATATTATTAGCCATAACCTAATGTGGTGACAATTTAGGCTGAAATGTTATAGGAACTATTTGTCGTCCCTAGATCAGAAGAGGAAACTCCCAAATTGTCGCCAGTAACTTACTCAGTTATCATAATGAAGAAGATACTTAATAAACTTCCGAGAGAAATAGAACACAGTTTTAGCGAACTAAAATCCATTCTCTCTGTGTACAGTATTGTTCATATTTATACAAACTTTGACTAGTACCTGCACATTGTTTACACTTGTGCAATTCGTTTACCTCGCAAATTTAATCAAACAATGGCATGCGCTGCATCATGAACTTCTAAATGAGAAGTCTATGGCTGCGTAATCGAGGGGGCAATAATAAAAAGCACCACAAACTACAAAACGCGTCACTGTTACGTCATCCGGAGGATGAAATAGTAAAATAGATAGGATGATAAAAAAATATAATTAACCACGTTAAAAATAACCACGGGAAGGTCCCCGAGTGACTCTACATTGCTAAGAATTAAATAATAAATAAGAATGTATAATTACAATATTATATATAGAAAATATAATAGAAAATTTTGGCAAGTGCATTTGCTATGTAATGTCAATGGAGCAAGCTATTTATGCATTCATTTCTGTATATAATGTATGAATAAAGTGCGGCTAGTGACAATTTCAATTATATACATTTTAGCAGTGGCGTACCCACTGGGGCATGGTGGAATGTCACCCCGGCTGGTTTTCAAATTTGATTTTGACTGGATAAATCAAAAAATTTTTCCTAAAAAATTGAAAAATTTAAAATCTAGGATCATGAAATGCATTTTTTAGGGTCTATTTTCTCAACATTTTCAAAAATTTCAAAATTAGGACATAACAATGATGTCCCCCCGTCAGAAAATCCTGGGTACGCCCCTGCATTTTAGCATAGTAGAAGTTTGCTCTAAGTTGACATAATGCCCTAGTATTTCTACAACTCCAATATAACATTAGTAGGAGTCAGTAACTAAGCTATTGACAGAAGTGGACTATGTATGTGGGATACTTGTTTGGCAAGACCTGTCAACATGCGCAATTTTTAAGCTTAGCCAGTTTCGTCTTGATCGGCTTGTCAAACAAAAATCATCGAAGAGGCTTACTAAGTCCTATTGCCATAGTTCTTTCTGCATTCAATAAACATTTAATAAGACTACAATGAACACAAAAATTGTATTTAACATTAAATTCCAATAACTTAGCTGCAATTCCCGATATTAACTATCTAAGCAAAATAGAAAACTAATTGAAATAAAGTTTAAATGAATATATTTATTCAATAACTACAATTTCATTTAAATCGCGTCTCTAATGGTCATTAATTTTTTATGACATCAGTCTTGGACTTTAAAAACAGTTCTTGTGTCAACCATCTCATTTAAGACCCTGGCCATTACAGCGTGTAACATTTGCATGTATCAATTGACGAAATAGTTGCGTCGTCTAACGGCACTAAAATTTTCAAACCAATGCATCTGTAGGTAGACGCCATCAGTCTTGACTGTAAGCCAAGCAAGTAAGTTGAATTACACGTGACCAATATACAAATATTTAAAACTACATATGGTAGAGTTGAGTCTTTTGACCGCGACTCGAATTTCGAATACTCACAGAGCCATAATTTTAGTAACATTATGTGTAGTGCGAAATTTCAACTGACGATGATTTTAAATCGAAACTGGTCGCTGCATATAAACCAAGAGTTCTTTGCAAAAAGAGTAAACTTTATGAAACACTTCAGAGTTCAATGTTGTGTTGATTTTGGTTATAATTACAATGTTATTTAGTTTGCAACTTTGAACGCATGATCACAAACAATTGTAAATACTTACTTACTTTCTTATTTACTTACTTACTTACTTACTTACTTATATCCAGAGTAGAAACCAGCTGCATATTTTCAAGCTGGGCCGGGAGCGGGTTAGATAATTCTTAGCACACCGATTTTAGCCGGGTTCGGACGGTTTAGAAACACAAATGTAATTAGGTGGATGAGTGTAGACTGGTACGTTCTTCACTATGTTATTTACAATATAATAGTAGTGTACAGTGCACTAAGTGACCTTTCATGTCCAAAAACGCGTGATTGCGTTTATTATTAGTACAATTTGTCCTCAAAATATTTTTTGATTTATTTGACAATAATATAAAATAATTTCAATATTCCAATTCCTTTATGCTAAACATTTTAAATACTAGGTGCCACTCATTCAATGAATATCTAAGGCAAAAAAATGTATATTTCAATCAAGAAACCTGCCCGGCTACCAGCCAACCGGCAGCTACTTCCAACTCTGCATGCATCTGAGCTAAGTGAATAAGTCTAAAGAAGGATTAGAACGACTTCCTAGAACACTTCCTGTATCGACCCTAAACAGTTATCATTTTTAGTGAACGCTATTATGATCAATTATTAGACAAAAGATTAATTGACAGAAGGATACTTAACCTTAAACAGTCTGGAGTACTTCTTAAGAGACAGACCGTTTTGTCTCAATAACAAAGAATTTCCCCCAAACCTCTTAATAAATTTGAAAATCTTGATGCATGGGTAATCTTTTGGACAAAATGCTTTAATGCAATGTTGAAAATTTCTATTAAAGCGTATTGCTGTGGCTGAATTTGTTGACTAGGATTAACAAGATTTCTTTGAAAATTTCGAATTTTTGACCCCGATATAAATATTCCCATACTTAATGTTTAACACATGGAAGCAACAAAAACTTTAACTGTTTCTTGATATGTGAAAAGATATCCCAACCCCATCTGGGTGTTTCATGTGCAGAGTAAGAGGTTGCAGGGCCAAAGGCATGACTTTAATAGTCTTTGAGCTATAAACGTTTAATATTTTTTTGTAGAATCATGAAAATTTTCCAAAAATCAATTAAAAACAAGTAATTACAAGAAACCCTTTTATATATACAATTTTGGTATTATTCTACATACTTCTCAATCTCAACTGTGAAGTTCCAAGGAGATTTCCTTTCATCATGCATTTGATTATATCAGAACAAATATTAAGACAGTTAAATCGAACATATTCCTGTGTCAAATTTCAACAAGTCAAATTACTACAAAAATCAATGTATATCATCGAATTACGTTCTGGCATCTTTAATAATCAAAATATTCATTACGTGATATGCAGAACAGTTTCATTCTACAATTCAATGAGCAATATAAAATTCCAAATATTAATTATAATTGTAGAACTTTAAATTTTATGAATTAATTGTTGCATTTTGATAAAACATCAAGTGTATACCGCAGTTTTTCTACTTTAAGGTGCTATTTAAAAGTAAAGATCTGTGTAAATTTTGTTATGTAAGTTTTCCTTAGTCAGTTGATGCAAACTTAATTAATTAATTTTAATTGATAACGATATACATTTTTATGGAAAAGTATGACTTAATTTTGCCTCAAAAATCAGTCAATTTTGATTAACTCAATTAATTAATTTTTTAGGATGATTTTAATTAAAAATATTGCCACTATTACGTCAAAGTTTTACTTTTATGCATTGAAGTGCTCAAAAAATATTAATTAGGAAATATTCATTAAAATTATAATTTTTTAAATCTAAATATATAAATTTTTAGTGAAGATATATTTCTAACTTTTACTTAGTGTAATTTATGAATTAAAAAAATTAAAACTAAATTTGTAAATTAGAAATAACACTGTAAAAAATAATGGAGGTAACTGTAATTTGGTTCTTCTCGAAATTAACTCATTATTTTGAAATAAATTACTTAATAAATTTTATTGGGTGCAGGTATACATTCATTAAATAAGAGTACGCGAAATTCGAAAAGAGATTTTTCAATAATTGTAATATAAACTGAACTTTCCAACTTTATTTTTTCAAAAATTAGAGGCCAAACCGGATAAATTTTGAAAGCTTCTGATGAATGTGTGAAACGACAGAAATATGATTCACTGCTAGAAGTCTTTAATTCTCTTTGGTTGTGTAAAGAGGATAAACGCTTACAGCAAATTCAAATTCAAAGTAAAGGACCAATAGGGTATATAACAAAGTCGAATTGCAAGTAACACTACAATTCATCCTTCCAAAATAAAAAGGAACTAAACGCAGATCTACCCACGCAGGAATGATAATTCAGATAATTCAGATGATCTTACCACTAAACCTCGGAAAAAATATAATAAACAAATTAGTTTTATTCGCAAAGTTGTTAACTTGCAAAGCAGCAAATGCACGTCATCAATTGCCAAAATCTGGAATAATATTGACACATCTACACAATCAAGTATCAATAAGTCCACCATGTAAGAGGCAAGAAACATAAAAAACGAAATAAAAGAAATCGTGAGCATAGAATATTGGTCACTACATGTTGATGGCAAGCGCATTGGCAACCGAGTACATGAAGCATTGGTTTTAAAAAATGAACAGAAAAAATCAAACTGTGCGCACTCGAGCTAGCTAGTGAAAAGGCTAATACGGCTTTCATTGGACGGACTATCAAATATTATGTAGCAGCTTGCAGAATCAGGAAAAGACGTTGAATTCAGTAAAAACTATGGAATACAGATCCTTCAAGTCTAGAAATTCCAAGAACTAATCAGTGTACCGAACGTGCTACAACTCCCAGTGTTGCTTACTATGATCAAAAGTTCATCCAGTCGTAATATAGGGAAATTGAGTTAAAATAAATCCTTAATATATATATATATATATAACTCAAAATTTCTATTTTTCAAAAATGACTAATATATGTTTACATTTACATTGACATTTCGTAGTATTTGCAAATTTTGCCTAAAATTGCAATTTTGATAGCATTAGTTTAAATTGTTTATCGTAAATGAATATATTTTCGTAAGACTAGATCATGTTTTTACATATGATTGTTTATTGGAAAAAAAGGAATATTTTATATATTTTAAAACGCTTAAATGCTAAACATTATATATTAGTAAATAGAGATATCCATACTTTTTTCTAAGGATCGTATTTCAGTTTAAAGATTAAATCATATCATAATTTTAAGGGTTAAAGTACAAATAAATAAAAATTGTATTTTAAAATATATTTTCTTACAATACTATTGTGCCCACCGATGCTTACAATAGGCCTACATTACAAAAAATTATAGCACAAATTGTTGTAGCCCTCTAACAGCAAAACAAAATGACGTAATCAATTATGTGATAATAAAACATACTTCTTGAAATGAATATTGTCTTTTTTCTTAAATGCGGTTTTTGCCCAATAATATTTAAAAAATGAATCTTCATTCTTAATTGCAGATGAATTTATATCTATACAAATGTACAAATCGTAAATGGTTAGTTTGCGTTTAAACATACGTTCAAGAATCAAGTAATCGAATAAAGGACATTCATTACGCTTTGCATAGTAAACCAATAGTATTTAAACAATTGATGATGAGCTAGTTAATCTATTAATCTTAAGATGTATAAATTTGTAAAAAACCTCTTTCACTTATATTCAACTCATCGCGCAAAGATTTAGCTTGCAAAGCAAGCAGTCCATTCATTGCCTAGTATTGAAACACTCTTGTTATAAGGCTACGGTTAGAATACGTGATTGGTAGCAAGAAATTTGGTTGCTTAAAAATATTTGCTTGTCTAACTTTTGCATGCACAAGCCGCCACTGTAGGCATTACAAGAAATTATAGCACAAATTGTTGTAGCCCTCTAACAGCAAAACAAAATGACGTAATCAATTATGTGATAATAAAACATACTTCTTGAAATGAATATTGTCTTTTTTCTTAAATGCGTTTTTGGGCCTCCAGCATTTAAAAATCAAATATTGATAAAACTTACAGATGAATTTAGCTGAGTGTCTATTACACAAATTGCCGGAAAAAATTTGCCTTGATCCTCTTCAATAATCAACAACTATGGCTACAAACAAATTTTTTTTGCTTTGCATAGTAAACCAATAGTATTTAAACAATTGATGATGAGCTAGTTAATCTATTAATCTTAAGATGTATAAATTTGTAAAAAACCTCTTTCACTTACAGTTAAGCATAGTGTATAATCTACACTGCACTTTCACTAGTTACTTGATGACGTCACAGGGCACTGTTTAAATTTCTTGTAATGGTGGTATCGCATCGAATGACACAAATAGTAGCCAGTGTTCCACTTTGATGAAAGAGTTTAGTTTTTCCACCCGATATATTGCTACAAAGATCCAATCTCTTGCAGTCAAATGTGTAAGAAATTTTATACCTGATTTACATATTATCCCGTTTTATCAGCACGGTACAACTATTTGTCCTTTCTTTCAACAAAGTACAATCCTAAAAAATCTTTCATCTTTAATTGGCAGCATAATACCAAGTGTCTTTCTGATGAAGAATAATCATTTAGAGTAGCTGTACGTATAGCTGTTGTTGCTTGACTGAATTACAAAACTTGGAATGTGAGCAGTTTTATTAATCTTATTTGAAGTTTTACTTTCATGTTCAATACTATAATTACTAAAGCCATTTCCGATTTGACATGCGGGGTTAAAATCGTTTCTATGTATAAATACAGTATCACTTGCTTCCAGTGTTGGTCGATTTAAATCATTGATTTAAAGGGGATTTAAATCATGACTTAAATCAAAGCACATTATTAGTTCAATTTAGGGATGTCCCGAAATCCGGTATCCGGTAAAATCGGTGATTTTACAACCGGATCCGGATATGCGGTAAAACTTAACTTGCTTACCGGATTTTACCGGATAAAAAATTCTGATGGTGTACGAAAACTGATTTCGCCTGCTATCTTAATGCATATCATAAAGAATATTTCTAGCCATTGCTATTAATTGGCCGGCATTTTTATGCCGTCACGAAATCTTTCGGCATCGTGAAGCAGTACGCATTGTAGTGCTGCAATTCTTCAAAGGAAGTGTTTGTTAGATTTTGGGGCAATTTGCATTTCATTCGCCCATATATTTTCTTGAGAAGGCATGGCCTAGTGAAGACTGCTGGTTTTTCTTCTGAAAACGCTAAATACGCAATTTTAAACTTTAATGCACTCTACATGTTGTAATTCTTAGTTATACCGAATTTATTGTTTTATAATTTGTTATTAATTATTACCATAGACATGATTGGTGTGATACTGTACTAAACACCTTTATGTATAACAAAGCAAAGCGAATTTATACGAATCGCAGTTTATCAAATTGATAATAAATTGAAAATACGGGGCGACACCAATACGGGAGCAAGCGTCAGCAATTCGTGGCTGAATATTTACTAAGATATGCATTTAATCTGTGGCGGTCTGCCATAGTGGCCCTAGAATATTGCCCAGCCCCTGCAATATCATGCAAATTACATACAAAACTTCTTAAAATTTCAATTGATTATTATTTCAATTTTCTTCTATCAATAATGATTTTTGTAATTCAAATTTATAAAAAATTTATTCAGTTAAAGGTTAATGCAATTGGGTCCCAAAATTTTTCAGTACCAATGCCAGCCATACCTTGCAATTGCTCTGATAAGTATTCAACTTGTATTATATGTATAAATTTAGCACATTTAATCACGAGAGCAGCATGGACCCGGAATCCGCAAATCACTATTGCTGAGCTTGTGGGTTATCTCAAGACTAACTCACACCTATGCAGAATTAGCACTCAGTCTTAATTTTACTTTTTGTTTGATCCCTAGTAACACGTAGTTGTCTTTTGGACGTGCTTAGGTCAACATTTATAGCCTTCCAAAAAACGTCAATGTTTGTCCGCCTAAAGGTGCGTTCAGACGAGAACCATTTGATGAAAGTGCGTTCAGACGAGAATCTTTTGAACTACGTCAAAAAGATGCAAACTGTTTGTGCGTCAATTTGAACGATGTGCGTTCACACGATCATCTTTTTAATGTATGCTAATTTTAACGATGTGCGTTCAGACGAGCACCTTTTTGACGTATATCAAATGATATACATCAAAATGTTCTCGTCTGAACGCACCTTAATGGAGACAGAAACAACATGATTTGCTAATGAATAAAATATTATTCATTATCTTCCAAAACCCTTTCACATTAAAATAAAGTAGATTAATATGAAAATTTGACATTCTATTTTTGTCATCACAAAGTTTCTGCATATTTAAACACAAGCATACATCTAGTAGTTTTGCTTACAAGCAATAGCATTATTATCATTTATATAGATGGACAGATATTGACGTCTCTTGGACGGTTATAAATTTTGACCTAAGGACGTCCAAAGGACTGCTTCGTGTTACTAAGGATAAAATGAATTATTTTCCTTATCATTTCTTAATTGATACTCTTAATAAAATTGCATGTGTATTGTGAAATAGCGATTAGAATGGAAAATAAAGTTGTCTTAAATGTACATAGCATACAATCGTATACATCTTAAATTAATATGCATCATAAAAGCGAAAATGTAATAACTCAATTTTGTTTATAATCAGAACTAAGCAAACGTTGAGAAACAAAATTATACGTTTTTGCAATCCAAAAATGTGTCTGTGTTTCCATAGATTATATTTTAGCCATTACAATTGGTTAACTTTAAAAGTAGTATTCTATATAAATTTGGCGAATCAAATTCATTTTAATAAGTAAGTAAACATGTTACTTCTGTTTGATGTGATCTGTCTTTCTATCACTTTAACCCGCTCATGCTTTTTCTCTCAGTACGGTTTCAATTGCGAATACTGCCCAAGTGAATTTCAGTGTCACAATAAGAGCTGTATATCTATTGATAAAGTGAACGATGGTAATAAAGACTGCCATTCTGGCATAGATGAAGAATATTTTGCCTGCAATGATGGTGCTGTTAAATGCATGTCCAACCCAAACGTTTGCATATCACCCTATCAAATTTGCAATGGAGTTTCTGACTGCCCAAATCACGAAGATGAAGAAAATTGCACACAATGTGAATCGTTCAAATGCAAAGATGGTTTCTGCAATAACAGCTCCAATGAGTGCACAACCCATTTAGAATGCATGCCAGAGTGCTCTTGTCCAATGCATCACGATTATCACTGCCTAAGTGAAATCAAGATGGGAAATGAAGTGCAATATCTACAAAAGTGCAGAATTGAGGAATTCAACAATTGTAATGGTGAATATGCATGCCAGGCCAGCTGTGAACTATGCAATGGGCTTCTGTGCGGGTAAATTATTTCCTATATTATTTTTATCTTAAGGCCACTTTTAGGTGGTCAGGCAAATGCATTTCAAAATCACAGCGATGTGATGGAGTTAATGACTGCATGACGAATTCTATTATTGATAAAACTGATGAGTCCCACTGCTGTGAATCAACTGGCTTCTTTGACTGTGGTAAAACATGTATTTCCATTGTTCATTTTTAAAGCTTTTTTGATTTAACAAGTAACAAAATAAAACGGACTTTTCAGGTTATAGTATTTAATATTTAGGTTTTTCAAAAATTGCTAACACTGCAGGCCTATAGCCACAAGCCTATCTTGAGGTAATTTTCTTATTTCAAATACGCTTGCTAGCAAATATACTAAACTTATTCAATTAATATGAAACAGGCTCATTGAGGTTTTCCAAAATATGCAAATTGTTTTTTTTAATTATAATAACTAATGTTAATTAATATTTCATTTTACGAATAATTGTCCTCAATAAAAAGTTTGCATCAAATACATCACAATATATTTTAGACTGACTATGAATTTTATGCATCATTCGTATATATGACGAAACATATACAAGACATTCCATGCAAAAATGATGATTGGCAAGCGCAATATTTAGTTAATCGCCACAAATATCAATCAATATCAATACGGAGCTTTCAGTCAATGGTTCTCACCAACAAACTCGTCTTAGCCTTGGCAGGTTTCATTGGAATCCCCTTAAATATTCTAACCTCCACAGTCTTCTACATCTTTGTTGTGAAAAACAACAACCTAAACTATTTGTTTCTTTTCATCAATTCAGTAATTGACACAATAAATCTCTTGGTTAGAATGAGTCTTTTGTTCATTGAGACTTTCTTTCCTAGTATATTCTTTGGAGAATCCTTAACGTACACTACTCATGGAGCTAAATACAACCTACCACCATACATTTTTCTCTGCCAAATTTTAAATTTTTTCAGAGGAGTTAACCAATTTTTTTCTCCTTTAATTCTGATCATTCTTGCCTTTGAAAGATTAATTTTCATTAAGTATCCACGTTCTGCAAGTACGATTCTTTGCGATAGAAATCGATTAGTTACTTCTATCATCTTCATTGTATTAACAGTAGGCTTGAGCGGAGTGTTTGCCTACACTGCAAAGTGGGACTTTATCAACTTCAACGCCCGTTGGGTGGTCTTTGATCTAAACACAAATTGCATCTTTGGGATTTTTGATACCTATGTTTATAAGAAAACTTATTTTATTATCCCAATGTATCTCAGATTTGACCGAGCCTTCTATAACAACTGCATCGAACTTCTGCTAACCGTTATCTTACCTACATTTCTTCAGGTTTCTATATATACAAGGATCTTGTTTAGCCTCTCAAAAGCCAGTAAAACCCTTAAAGCCGCTCAAAAGAGGATGACCCTCGTATGCTTAATTGGAAATGTCGTCTACATCATCTTCTGCATTCCATTCAGCTATCAAAAGTTTATGAAAATGCACCATTCTTTGAATTTGATATTTTTGGGTGACAAACTTGGTTCCCTATCTCTGTCAAAATGCCACCATTGTATCAACGTAGGCAGTGGCCTTGGTCACTTTTGGACAAAGGAATTTCACAGTGGAAATCTGTAAGTGTCAAATTTGCCTATATGATTTCATGCAGTACAAAATACATCGTTTTTAATTTATATATTATAGGCCTATTTCATCTGATCGCATATTCAAATTTAAAATCGAGTAGAGTATACATTTTATCTTGTAATCTTGTTGCGTAACTTTAGCTTAATATTAAACTAGCCAATCATAGATGTCCATGTTTATGCATACTTTATGTTTAACGAAAGTTTGTACAAAAGGCATAGAACTCCTCGATTTTAACCAAATATCTTTAATGTAAAACAACCTTCAATATTCAAGTAATTACCCACCAAATTGTAGTTACCAAAAAGTTCTGTTACATTCATTGAAATTCGCATTAGCGAACAATAAACTGAATTTTACATGTTACCAATGAAATTAATTTCCACTTCTTGAAAGATTATAAGTGTAATTGGAATTTCAACAATCTGCACAATGAAAAATTGTAGTAAAATATATATTTGGATAAAATTTTTTTGGTAAAACTGTTAGGCATGCGTCCTACACATCAATTTTGTAAAATTTCTCTTGTTGAAAATGCAATTTAGACGACTATATTATAATCCTCGTACTTTAATTGATACTGAGTAATTTTTTTTATTGTGAGTATTATCAATATGTCAATATTTAGAGAAAGAAATGCTTACCGTATTTTAACGGATTTGGAGAGATACATCATTCGCATTTCCGAGACTATATATGTCCTTATCAGCGTAGTTAACCCAATAATATATGTGGTCTTACTCAAATCCGTTCAATCTCAATTGGCAGCATGGATAAGATGCAGCCCAAATCGCAAGGCAATTTCAAGAAAATAACAATTTCAGTTTTCCATCCAATTTGCATGTGACCATGAGTGCTAAGTGAGAAACTTTCTATCCTATTAACTGCTATCCTAATGATATCGATGTCTATTGTTCACCTTGAAATTAAAATTTGTAATATTTATGAAAACATCTTTGCATAGTTTCTGTTAATTTAAATTATACAAAGTTTTTCTTACTTCCTATGATAAATTACAATAAAAACTTAATATTTTAAAAGTTGTTATAAAAGAATATTGTCAATAATGTCAGTGTCCACAACAAATATACTGTTTGTCAAAAAACTTTTCAATTCAGTGGAAAACCATTTCTTAACTTTACAAGATTATAAAAATGCTTACTTTCAGTGAATAAAAGAATAGCACAGTTTAGAACGACGAAAAACGTGGGTAACTCAAAAACAAATATTTCGCAATAAGTATGAAAATTGAAATTATTAAAATATTCTTGCACTAAGTTTTAATATACTTTTCCATCTAACGCGCAACGTATTGATGCGATAATTTATTGCATAATTAATTCATACACCACTCCTAGTAGTGTGCTAATATAATCCAACAAATATTGATAAAAATTTCAGGTCTATATTTATATATATATATATATATATTCAAAATCTTTTTCAGAACAAATTTGGAAGGAAAATTAAATACAATTAACAACACTTAAAATTAATTAAATTTGCATGCATTAGAAAATGTTGATGTTAAAACAACTTTTCTGTTTATTCACCAATCTTGATCCTATCTCACTCTTTATACATGCATATAGTGATTTTGAAATTCTTTTTGAATTTGAAGTTGATGTTAGGTGACCTGAAAAATTTATATATATATATATATATATATATATATATATATACATGTATATGTATAGTATAGAGAGCATCCTGGGAGCTGTCCTTTATCAGTATTGACAATAAGAAAAGCCTTTGAAGCAAATATTCAGCATAGATCTTAAAATTTGAAAAATACTTGTTGCATTTCCAAAAATTAGGATGAAATATCTTAACATGTTTACATCCTTAATGCACGCGCATTTAAACTCAATAAACCATAACAAACCATTGTTGTTACACCATAAATCATCAGGGGATAACAAAACTATAATTGTCAAGACAATGGAAAATGACAGTGATAGTGATATGTTGTAGAAATTTTGTAAGCATTTTGCTTATTATTTCTTTTTGGAATTATGTATGTCAACTGTAATTTTATCTACTCATAATTTCAAATACATATTATGTACACTTTTTAAAAATTCTTTAAGACTCATTATGTTGTTAGCATAGCATGAAATAGACGTCCTTGATTGTTGATGAAAGTGAATTCAGGGTTACATCTCCCAAAAAAAGTTTCACAAAGTCAAACCATTCTGATGTCACTTATACATGCTAAGGTTTCATAGTGTAAATAACTTCTAAATTTAGCATTGCACATTTGGTGTTTAGAGTATATGTTGATGAAGCACAACATCTTTGACTAATTTCCAACATATTTTTTCATTGCATTTCCCTTGTTTTGTCCACTGTACGCTTTACAAAAATGAAATGAAGAATTCACCCACTTTGTCACAGCTAACTGAATCGTATAAGTAAAAACTTTTTATTGGCTTTGCAAGTCCTTGAATCAAAATAGAACAATTAATAGAAAACCTGAAGGTAGACGTTCACAAGAGATCATTGACACCAACAATCCGTTTTTGCCAGTATTTGCAAATGAATATATTTGGCAGATTTTATAGCACAATATTGGGTTGAAAAAGTCAAAAAAATATTGATGACTTGAGGAAATTTAATTGAGAAACAAATAAAAATAGATACCAGTATAAAGTGGAAGGAGATCTTACTGATAATTCAAATAATGAACATAGATTTTTCTGTATTCTGACTGTGTTATGAAATATGAAACAAAATATATTTCCAAATATCTTAGTAATGACAATTGATTACTTTTTCTCATTATTTTGACACTAATGTAAGCCTAATTTGCTTGAGGGTATGGGAATAGTAGCAAAACCCAATTCCCAAATGTTGTGCCTTTATTTTCAAAATTAGGTGATCTCCAAGGCCTAAAATCTTGAAATAGGTTTAGGTGTATGAATGGGGATTTGGTTTTGAATTAGGGCTTCCTTTCTTTTGTAGTTCTAACATTTATCTGTTTGTTGTCAATTTGTTTATAAAAGCATGGGATTGCTGCCTAGGGAGTTTTATTAAATAGCAGAAATTTTGTTCTCCTTACTCCATAGATTGTCATTTGAGGATGATAATTTTGTTGGTGAAGCTGTAGTAGAGGTTGAGTTGATGAAAAAAGTTTAGTAATGAAAACAGAAAAAATTTAATGTAAATCTCTATGCTTGCCAGAATTAGTGGTCAGCATTAGTTCCCATTGTCCAGTTATAAATGAGCATAGTATTGCTGAGGTGGTATTGCAATGGGGAGAGCTTGTGTCTGTTTGTAAAATAGAAAATAGGATAAAGTGTCATTCAAAATTAAAGAGATTCTTGGCTGTACAAATAATTTAGGATATTGTAGGTTAATGAATCCAAAAATAGATGTGATCCCTTTGATAATTTTATGCAATTGCCAAATTCTTGCTAAGTGTCATGGGCTGGTCATAATTTAAAAGAATTGTTGACATGAGACCAAATTATCAAATTTGTGAGTGGTTTTTCTAATGAGATTAATGAACATATTAGGTAAGTGTTGGCAAGGTGTTGCAGAACATTACAACCTCTGTTTTGCCTAAGTTTACTGGCTGTATTGATGAAGTCTTGCAATCATTTGACAAATGGTTCTTTTTATTTGAGTTAACTATGAAACAATACCACAATACCCAAGACATAGCCATGGTCCAGTTGCCAATGTATTTACTGGGGCTTACCTACAATACATGATGCTGGATCATGAGACCAAAACTGATTATCAACTGTTAATTGGATCCTGATTAATGCCACCATTGATACAGGAGCTTCTGTATCCATCATCAGCAACACCTGTTGTGACATGCTTTGCTTACAGAGAGAAGATCTGTTACCTTCCATTTATTGGATGCTTTGGGGAATACTATTTCACTGAATGGCCAGATTAACAACCTTGAGTTGTGCATCCATCAGGAATATTTTCACATGGACCTTATTGTGGTTGACACTTGCAATCAGCCTCTACCATATGATGTCATTCTTGGGAACAACTTCCTCAAGAGGAATGCATGTGTAATCAATTATGGAACCAACACTCTCTCTATTTGCAAAAGTGAGCCACAAGAGGAGCTTACTTCTACTTATAACCAGGGTTTTCGAGTACTCGGAATGTTAAGAACTCGTACTCGAATAAGCTCGCAAAACTCGATCGGAAATACTCGGAAGAGAAATCATCAAAACTCGAACTCGAACTCGGTTTTAGTTAAAAAATCTAATTGTAATCGTAATTAATTAAAGAGCGGTTTTCAACATCATATTACTTCTATAAATTTCGCTAATATAATTAGTTTTCCTAATTAAATCAATCTTATTAAGATTTTTGGCAAAGTTCCCTTTTAAATCAACCCAATTGCTCAAAATATTCACTTATTTATATACAATGTGTTAATACAATTATGTTGTTGCATTAATCACTTTAAAAAGCCAGGAATTTTATATTTTAATGCTTATTTTAAGGATCATTAAGATCAACTATTCTCAAATATTTTTGGTTGATATTTAAGATAGGTTCTATTTTCGACGAACAGTGGTGAAGTGGTATCACGTCCAATATTTTGGAAGAGCATTGGTTCGATTCCAATCTGTTCGCATGTTTTTTTGCATAATTATGGTTTTAAATTAAATGTTGCAGCAAGTAAATATTTTCAAATTACAGTTCAGACGAATAAAATTGAAACAACAGACTTACAACATAAAAAATCAAGAAATGCAAGTTATTAGTTAACCCTATAACCATAGACTCGGTGGGATTTTGACCCACATTCTTCCGTGCATTGATGCAACGGCTGTGTTTTTTACACCACGAATCTATTGAAATTACATTACAAGATAATGACGATATTCGATACATATTTCGCATATGTTAATGTTACCACTAATAGGAAATAAGAAACAATATACATTAAGCAATGCTACGTTCAAAAACATCGAATGAGAAATACTCAAATAAAAGAAAATTAAACTAATCATGTATTATGAACATTTAAATGAAAAACATCGCTCCACAATTTAAAAGTATTTAAAAGTTTACGAAAATAGTTTCGATTTCTACATCAAATGCTGATTTTTGTGCAGAAATACATTTCGGTCATGTATCTTTGGCGATAGTCTAGTTTGCAAATATGTTTTGCTTAATCTTCCAAAAGAAAATAATCGTTCGGGATCCACGCTTCCCGGTTTTAGATTTGTTAAAATGTCCTTAATGTTGAGTTCATTAGGCTTTGACTTTTTTACAAAGTTCTCAAATGAGAAGGCATCAGAATAATACGTATGATCATTTGTAGATGTAGATGGATTATCACTGTACAAATCCAAACGACACTTAACCATTCTATAAAAGGGCCCCTCGTTGTACATCAAACCTCTGATTACATCATTTGTGTGAATATGTTTTTTAAGGACTTTATCGATTGAACTAGCTAAAGCCAATTCTTGCTCAGTTAATGTATTTAAGAATTTAATAACGTTTACAATGGTTTGAGCATTAGCGGAACTTTGTTGAATGGCCAACGAAACTTCTTTTAAAGGTTTCAAAACTTGAATAAGTTTTTCTAGCCCTTCCCAGCTGAAATCCGTTAAAAGTTCGGGAATAACTATTTGCAAAAACTGTTTCAATTCAGAAAATCTTGTTAGCATATCAAGAACACTATTCCATCGACTAACATTCGACTTTATTAAGGACAAAGGTGGTTTTGAAGCTGCAATTTGCAAATTTTTAAACCTGTCAGATATAATTGACGAAGACGTTATCTAGAATAGAAGCAACATTACAAAAATAATTACATGTATACATACATCAATATAAATATATATATATATATATATATAATTATATATAATATGTACTATTAAGATTGCTAATAATATAAAAGACTACCTTTCTCACAGCATCGATGACAGTCTTAATGCATGCTGATAATTTTTGTGATACATAATTTTCCTCAATGTCTTCTTCTGAGACATCATATTCAATTTCATCGTTTTCTACTTGATAAACGAATTTTTTCGCAATTAAGTTAACAATGTGGGCTAAGCAAGGCAAATGAAAGGAATTCGTGATTTCAGCCACCTTTTTGACGTCTGATCCGCAGTCCGTGACTATAATGGAAATGTCATCAAATGATAAGTTGAACAGTAGCAATCGTTCAGTGAGCAAATCTTTTATTTTTTGATGCCCACATGGTGCCTCAAATGGGATTAATCCAAGGCAAAAGCACTCAACCACACTGTATAAATATGCGCCAATATAACTTACATTTCCAATGGACGACCACTTATCAAAACTTAACACGATAAAGTCTGTTGCGGGGCGATTTGAAAGTTTTACATTAATTGTATCAATTATTGAACTGTATTTTTCATTTAAGTAGTTTTCCACTCGGTCGCGAGTGATGTTTTTATATCCAAGCATGGTCCAAGTTTTCTTAAAAACTTCATCATTTAGTAATTTATTTAGTGGAATATTGCTCAAATAAACGAATTGAGCAATATGAGAAATTCCTTTTTTGTGGATACAATCTCGTTGCATTGGCATAAATGAGGGCATTAACTGTTGACCGTGAGCTTGAGTTTGAGTTATTGAAGGACGGCAAATTTTTATATGGTTGGAAAGAGATTTCGTATTGCAATCCGTCGATTTTAGAACTTTATTGCATTTCATACACTTTCTATTTTGCGTTTTAATGCCGTTAATATATTCAACAAGAAAATGCTCATAGACTTTGGAACGCAATGCTGCTTCCTTTCGCCATTCCTGACGGATTTTATCAATTATCTGCACTATATCGCTTTCCATTCTAAAAATCTATTAATGTAAGCACTTAAAAAATATGGAAAATTTAATTTAATTAAATAGAATACTGCTACTGCATGTGTTCGACAATACGACTGAAAACTAATATTGATTATACAATTATATATCCACGTAAAAATAAAAGGACTTTTCTTAAATTAAATGCAATATACAAGCTGTATGAAAGTATTGATACTGTCTTGTAAAATTCAACAAAGGAAATGAGGATAACCATGCCACACAAGCACCTATAAATTAAATTGTAAAATTTAAAATTATTAAAATAAGTAAAATTGGCTAATCTAGATTCTTAGATATATCACACATTTTAAGTATTTCATTAAATTGGTTTTCACTCCGAAACTGAATGCATGCAAAAAAATTATAAATTTAAAGGAGAAATGATTTCAAAATGAATAGAAAACTTCAACTAAAAACTCGAAACCGCATTAATACTCGATCGAACTCGGAATTTTCTTTAAAAAAATACTCGAACTCGAAACATAAAAACTCGAACTCGGCCCGAGTAACTCGAACTCGACTCGAAAACCCTGCTCCGAAGTCCTGAGATTGTGTAGTTTTTGAAAGTCTCAACAGTTTTTCCGGTGAATTTTTTGTCAACTAACTCTTACTGGGGAACACCGTGAAATATGTAATACTCCTAGGTTCAGCTGACTAGCCTCATCACGAATCTGTTACTACATGTAGAAATGAATCATCGCTAGCCAGCTAAGCATGTTAGAAAAAAACCCCTAATTGTACACTTAACCTAAATGTGTGTAAAGATCAAGGCAACAATTCATTTTCCCCTCACAGCAGCCTTTAATCACTAAACGCACTAATTGCTTAGCTGCACATTGTTTAATAATTAAGCAAACCAAATAAAGATTGATTAACTACTAAGGAGTTTATTCTCCATCAACTTAATGTTCACGTTCGTACATATTTATATAAAATTACTGCAATCATATTTGTATCTAAACACGTACATGTCGGCGTTTTATTTCTCCAGTCCATGTTGAATATTTCTGCACGAAAATGGCTGCTCACTAAAATCAACATAGAGCTAATTGTCCACTTGTGATTTGTCAAAAGAGTTAAAGCGGCAAATATTTGCTTTACAATTTTTCAAAATACATGACTTGATGCTAACACTATTAAAAATACAAAAATAATATAAATGAGATTTATGTTCAATTGATATTCGATCTTAGTTATTTTTCTTCTTTTTGTTGTTTTTGATGGATTATGCTACACTAACTAAAACAAACGTGAATGGCAGAGCGATTTCATTGTACACTAGAGCAATTAACCCAGAATTTATGTTAATGCAGTGCAATTGCAATGTAGGGACATAGGTTGTCCCGGAAACCCTCAGCCTTTGCCCCCCCCAATAAAAAAATCATTCCTTAGCCCCTGATAACTGTTTAATTTCTGTATATATAGGGCACAACCCATTTAGAAAAAGTTTAATTTTCAAACTTTGAAGTTGCATTTTCCATATGAAGAAATTTTACTAAGAAAATTTTGAGCCCTCTAACGGAGTATGCACTATTTGCTAATGTCATTTCAATTCCAAACTTGAATGAAATTTAGTATAGAATTTATTTGCCCTCTAGCTGATAAATTTTAAATTATGAAATGAACTTATTCTATTATTGTAAAAGTAATTAATTTTCCAATGACTAATGTATTGATTACATTACATCACATTTTCGAAAATTATGAATCTTACTAAATTCATATTTGGAAATACATCTACGCTTAGATTTAAAATAATGGTTAGCAGTGGCTATAAGTTTTGATGGGAGTCTAATGATTGCACAAATTTCTTTGCCACAAATCATTATATAGAAATTGAAAATGTATTTTAAAAGTGCACAGTTTACAAAATCCTTATTGTTTAATGTAAATAATAATCTGTTTTTGCTTGATTTTATCAATATTGCAACTGCATCACTTCAACACCGCCAATGCCGCACCTTACTAGAAAATAAGTAAAGAATTGCTTACAATACATAATTGCTTTAATGGAAAATTAAAATTGCAGTTTATTCACAACATTATAGTCGTTTTAAACATTTGTATAAAATTAATTTCAATTTGATCAAATAGTGATTAACAAAAATGATTTATTATAGAAAATATTAAAAAAATGTTTTTCAAATTAAAACTGAAAAATAGTTTATGTGAAGAAAGTTTGGACTTCCATTCACAACCTGATGTCCACGACAGTTATTTTGATATTCCCATGAAATTCTCATCGGATCTCTAGATGAAGATGGCATAGTACAGTGGTGAGATCCGAGTACAATTGTTCTGCCCAATACCAGAGTTTAGCGGCACATCAGTGTACCTGGTCAGAAACCTACTCTGAATCATACCCAATGTATGTCAAGGAAAAAAAGTGACTGACATAGATTTTCAAAAAATAAGCACTTATTCAAATGATAATATTAAATTAATCTCAAATTAAATTTTAATCCTAGTCGTACACTGCTGTAAAGTAAAGTAAAGTAAACTTAATTGGATAATTACCTAGTTCGTCATACACTGCCACAAAGTAAATCAGAGAATTTTTAATTGGATTAAATTTTACTTTACTTACCAGCAGTGTACGACCAGGCTAACACGACTGAAAATTGAGTTTGGTATGCACAATATTATAAAACAAATAATATCGATTTTGTGCCTATATAAAACAAGTTGCAACTGCATCCTACCAAAATCAAAGTGACCAAGTACAAAGCCTATATTCATATCTGGGATTTTCTTCAAATTTAGTATTTTTGTACTATTTCAGAACTCTATAGTACACCATTGCCAAATTTTGCATTTTTCTACATGCCTGGTAGCCAAGGTTGATTTTATAATTTTTTTCTTAAATTTGACTTTTTAAAACTGATTTTTAAAGCAAAATGTGTCGGCATATATTTAGAGCATTAATTTTCCATTATCTACAGAACAAATAAGTTTTCAATAAATCTTAATAATAAATCCTAATTGACAATATTAAATTGTTTAGTAAAACACCATATAATATAATTTATGAAAGTTTCCAAACTATGATTTCCAATGTAATTTGCAAAATAAATACCCAATTGCAAACTTTATATAATATGAAACTGTAGTGATATCACATAAGCAATTAACTAGTTTGCAGAACGATTTTGAAACATTCAGAAACAAGTTTTAAAATAAAACAATTTTTGTTTGTTTTCCAATATAACTAGCTTTGTAAGGTGCAAACATTCAAAATGGAAACAAATTAATAGTCAGTATTTGTTTGCAATAAACTATTACAAATGAGAAACAACTTTATCTTTAGTATTTGTGTTTTCTATCAACTAAAACTGCATACTAAAATTTTGCACAACACTTCCAAATTCTGATTCTATCAAAGTGTTGTTTTTTGTTCAAAACAATGTAAAATAGTTATTTACCCATGGAATTGTTGTAAATGCAAGATATATGACATAAAGCTTTAGCATTTCATTGAAACTCAATATAATTTACCCCATATGTAACAATAAATTAATGGATTGCATTTCTGATTATGGCGCAGCAATATTTTTAAGTTTGACATCTATATTGATCATAAATTTTTTTCCTATCATACAATTATAGTTTTCATAATTTGGTACATAATGGTATGGTAGCCAGTGGTGTCGCAAGCAATGGGCAGTTGTCTTCTTAAAATTGCAATAGCAGAAAAATCCCACATACAATTTATAATTTAATCAGTAAAAGTATTCTTAGTTATCTAGCATGTTAAGCAAAATATGTACCACAGAGATATTTATCATATTTTTATATTGAGAGCTTGGAAGACATTTCACAAAAATGCTCTGCTCATATGAGTATTGTGCTGGCCGGAAGTTTACCTGCATAAGTTTAGTTAAAAAATTAGTGGTTACTAAAATTTAAGAAAATATCTTAACAACTGATATTATGGAATGAATAATAGAATATTGGAATTAATATTATATAATTTTGCACATAATTAAATGCACAAATATATGTAATTCTGTATTTCTTTACTAAAAACGCAAGGTTTTATTGGAAATATTGGAATTAATATCACTCCAAATAAATGTAATTAATAGCAACAATGATTCTTAGCAATAAAAAATTTTGTTATTTCTTTCAAAAAAAATTAGAATTAAAATTAAATTATATATTAGCTTGAAATAACTGAAATTAATCAAAGTTTCAAGACAGTAAATTAACAGGCAATAAAGGTAGTTTCCTGTACAATTAATATCCATAAAAATATTAATTACAACTGAAATATATACATATTTGCACGATTCAAGATAATAATGGAGACTAAAAAAATTTATTAAACTAAATTATATTACTACTTTCAGCAGCACGATTCCTATATTCTGAAGAATTCATACTGAATTATGTAAATGATTCAAATGTTCAATGCAAAATATTGTCGCCACAATCATTTGTAGAATCAGATTTACTTTATATTTTATTTATTTCCTAATATTTCAAGTAAAATAGAAATGAACAACAATTCAAGCTGTTTAAAATTTGACAATGAATTTAATCAAGGATTCTAAAAACCAACATTTTCATTTGAAAACATATATAGAAGTAATATTTTGGCTTTTTGACACCATTAGAATAATAGCTAGTGCAAAATTTTTTTATTGATTTTGAAGCTAAGATATGTGTCTATCTACCCAATACATGACATTTTTAGATTTAAGATTTCCAACAACAGAATTAAGCCAAACATTCGAAAAACTGGTACTTCCCTTTGAAAAAGAATAGAAATATTTTGACTAAATGACACCACTAGAATAACAGTTAGAGCAAAAAATTTTTTATCCATGTTGAAGCTAAGACTTGTATCTAGCTGCACAGCAAATGACATTTAAGAAATGTCGAATTTATCTACCACTGCAATAAAAATATACAAATTACAGTTAAAAAAATGGAATTGAAATGCTGAGCGATTTTAAGAGATGACGTCATATGACGTCAAATTTTATCCATTCAGTTTCTTCATATGTTTGCCCAATAGGGAATATAAAGTTTTATACCCATCTTATAATGGTATAAAACGTTGTAAGACGTCTTAAATGTACGTCTTCTAAACATCTTTTCACAATTGAGTTCTTCAAACTAAGCAAATTTTTTATTTTATCATTTGTATTACAAGCCAAAAAGTAACTGAATGTTTTGAGATACAATTACTTCAATATAAATATACTTATATAATATTCATCAATGTTAGAATTTGTTAAATATTATTTTTCGCACGTTAAAATTTTTTATTGAATAATCAGAATACTGATATGCACATTAACATGGACTTGCGCAAAATATAACTGCCACATGTAATATAAATTATAAAAATATTGAGTGGACTGTCAGAGGCCGATATCATTTAAAATATTATATTGCTTGAGCTAACTACATAATGGCAGATTGCTATTGCATGTATATATATATATATATATATATATAGACTAAACTAAATGACTTATAATGCCACTTTGAATGATACATAAAAAATAACTAAAATTTTACAAAATACAGTGAAATTGCCAAAGTTGAGTTTCTCAAGGTTGAATGCTACTTTGAAAAGCATGAATATGATCTCATTCTACTTTATATAAAGCGATTTAGAAGATATAGAAGCACGAAATTTACTGCAGGCACAGGATAAAAACCATACATATGTTGTTAACATCAAAGTTAGAATAACGTAATTAGTGAAAAATTCATATATTTCAAATTTGAAAAAATTTGGTCTTGCAAATACTTCGATGTTAGTATTGATTATGATGACGTTTGCTAAATGAACCATTCTGTAAAAATAGTTTGATGATGATATAGATTTAATTACTTTTCGAGATAGTAGTATTGATTTTCCATGCATTCTTAAACCGGCTCTCTTTGAAGTGAATTTTATATCATCATATGGATCAATGTTGTATTTATTTTTTAGTAGTTTATTTAAAAATATTAAGTCCAAAAGTTGAAATTCAATGGAAATTGGTAAAATCTTAAGTCACGTTAATTCATTATAGTCTACATTTTTCTTATTTGAAGCCCAGTGAATGCAACGTCTTTGAAATGTTTCCAGCTTTTTAAACCAGTGCTTGATGTATACCAAATTTGTGAACCGTATATTAAATAATATAATATGTAACTTTTATATAATTGACTTTTTAAACTGTTAGGTGATAAAAATGAAATTTTTCTTCTTAGAAATACAAATAACTTGATATCTTTAGATATAGTATTTTCATAGTGATATTTCCATTTCAAGTTTTCATCAATTTGTATACCAAGATCTTTGATGGCATTGGCTTGTGGTATTAAAACTTCATCAATACAATAATCATCAAAATTGTTTTGTGATTTTCTGAAGCAAATCATATTTGATATTTTGCATTAAATTTTGTTTTATTTCTTTTACACCAGAATATTTATGCGATTTATTTGACTTTGAATATTATAACATTGATTATCATAATATAGACGTTTTATTTTCAATGCAATCTGTAATATCATTGATAAAAATTTTAAATAATAAAGGACCCAATATACTCCCTTGTGGTATACCACTAGTTACTTCTTGTTTAGAAGATAAAATTCCATTTATATTCATACATTGTATTATATCTTCTAAATATGAATTGAAAAATCTCAGAAATTTAGCATCAAATCCAAATAATGACAACTTTTCAAGTAATTTATCGTGTGGTACGGTATCAAATGCTTTGTAAATGTCGAAGTATATGGGGTAGCAAGATATATTCTCATCAAAGTAAATCAAGTCAAGATATCCTAAGAAATTTGAAACCGTAGGAGAACCTTTTCTAAAGCCATGTTGTGACTTACTTAATTTAGGTTCTGCATAATTGTATATGAAGCTAAACAACAATCTTTCAAAAATTAATGATACTCTGGGAAGAATACTAATTGGTCGATAATTATTAATTTGAGCTCTATTTCCGCTTTTATGTATTGGGGTAATGTACGATATGTTCCAAATTTGAGGAAATATACACTTTTCAATGATGTGATTAAATATAATGTAAAGATGAAGTATAATACATGATGCAGTGTTTTCAATGAAAATTGAAGACAAGGCATCTACTGAATGAGACGAATTGAATTTCATCTTTATAATAATTTGATAAATGTCAAATTCTGTGAAATGAAATTCATCAAGGAATATTAATTGTGTTTTCTTAAATGATTGTATATCAACTTTGTATTTTTAGTGAAAATCATTGAAAAGTAAAGAGAAAGCAGTTAAGCTTTTTCACTTGAACCATTCGCAATACTGTTTTCGAACACCATGGTATTAGGAAAACCTTATTTTGACGAAAATGATCTTAAATATTTAAAGGTATCTTTTGAAGTTGCATTTTGAAAAGCTGTTAGATACACAGTTTTATCCAGAGTAACAGATTCATTAAAATTGTTTATTTCCTCTAATGATACTGATAATTAATCTCTTTCTTTCTTTCCGTTTCTTAATTGTTTCAAGTTTATTTAATAAATGAATGAATGAGAGGAAAAATATTCCGGTACGCATAAACGCTTCTTACGTTTTCTTACTATACAATTATCAATTAAGTATTAGATATTTTGATACCAACAACTTAAGAAATTGTCAATATCAATTATTTGCAGAGCATAAGGATTAAATTGGTGAAGAGAATCATTGAATTTACAGTAATTTCCATTTGAAAATGAATAATTTAAGCTGTTTGTTCTACTATAACATTGATTGAGCATGTCCTTGATAACATTAATGTTAATTAAAACTATATATATATATATATATATATATATATATATATTAGAGATTGACAATATGAGGCAAACATGGATGGATGTAAAAAGTTCCATCTACTATTGAATTTGCTTGACGAATTCCCCAAGTTGAACCAGTGTAATCGGTGCTTTAGTTACTTACTATGTGAATATTCAAGTTATTATAAGAATAATTTATCCAAAACTTTAGCACTAAGTCAATATTACTTGTTAACAAGAACGTTTATGTTTTTTAGCAATGCTTCGAAAATTTGTGTTTAACTTTACTTAGAATAGAAACATTCTATTTAAATTTCTTAAACCATAGATTACTTAATAAGAGATGGATGTGAAGCCAGATGTATTAAATTATTATCGCTTTTTAATCAGAGGGTCAAAATAACAACATTGTTTGCTTTGTGGTTTCACGTGTAACTCGGTGATTCTCATGCCTCGAAACTGTGCAGTAGTGGGTTGTAAGACTGGGTATCGCAGTGTTAAACATGACAAACGCTATAAAGGTATAGCTGTTTACAATTTCTCTAAAAATTAAGATGCGAACAGTGCTGTATGTGGGCTTCATTTCGCGGACAGTGACTTCACTTCTTTCAGCAAAAACGAAAGAAACAAAGGTATACATTTAATCAAAATACCTCTTTATGTAATATTTCATTTTTTAATGATTGAGTTTCTAACATACCCTTAATAATTATTGTTTGTAATTTTTTAAAATCGCTATTAGCACATTTTTATAGTAAAAATTTACTTAAAATCTAATTTAGGAAAGCTTCTATTGCACCGCAAATTAAAATCATGCGTGCTGTACCTACTAAATTTCCTTCATTACCTGCTCCTTTAAGAATAACGTTTCATTGACAGCATTTAACAGATTGAAAAAACGAAAAAGAATATTCAGAATTCAAACTCTACTTTTTGAATGCTACAAACAGAAAACTTTTAGTTCTTTATTGGAAAATTTCACTGAAGTGCGTTTCCCTAATACAGGGATGGTTGAAAAAAGGTTTGGGTGGTACAGACAATTAATTGGTTCAAACTATTTCGTTTCTGCAAAAACATCATGGACAGCGAGAAAAATATTAGAATTATTTCAATTTTAAAGGATGGATTATTTCATTTAGTTAATGATTGTAGAAAAAGAAATAAATTGTTCAACTGATATTAAACAAGTTACTAAACTCATAATTCTCAATTATTGGATGACTTTTCTGACCAAGATCATCACGTCATTTACTATGTTAGTGGTTTTTGTAGTTTGCACGTTTCTATCATCAGTAAATGTAGTCATTGTAAGAAGATACTTCTTTCTACATATATATATATATATATATATTGCAAGCACCAAAAATATTGATGTTATAATACATTTTTTGTTTGTTCATTAAATTTGATTTGATTTCTTCCTTGACATATAATGCTTCTGCAATTAATGTATAATTAGTTTTAAATAATATTTAAATATTTTCCTTCTTAATTCTATGATGATTTTGGTGAATTTCAGAGTTTAGATGTCCTGATAGATGTTCATGAATTCTTGTAGCAAAATGTCTGCGTGTCTCCCCGATGTAAGATTGTTGACAATCTTTACAATTATATATTTTTAAACAAGTGAAGAAGACAGCAACTTTGCTACAATATATTTGTTTGTTAAAATATTTTGATTTTGTAATTATGTTAATATTCGTGTTACTCTCGATATATTTAACTTTAAAATTTACTTCTTTATTTTGGATTGGAACACTTTAACTTTGTCATTAATGAATGGAGGTTTCCAATATACTTGCTTTAAATGTGTTTCTTCATTTGATTCAGCTTGGTTGTTATTTATGTTCCTTAAAAATTTACCTCATCTACATGATTTTAATTAATCTCTGAGGATATCCATTATTTTATAAAATCGTATAAAGTTATAATTTGAAGATGCTTGGTTTGCTCTTTCCTGTAAACATTTAATTGTATTTTTCTAATGTTTTATATCACATTGCGATTGGTAGGGAGTATACAATCCTGTATTAGTCGGTTTTACATACAGCTTTGTTTCAAATGATTTTTCTGTTTTAATAATTGATACATCGAAGAAATTTAATGTTTGATCTTTTTCTATTGCCACTGTAAATTTTAGTTCTACAATTTGGTTGTTAGGATGTTTTTTAAAACTGTCAATTTCTGACTCTTATTCAAATAATGTAGAAATGTCGTCGACATACCTTTAAGTATATTAACGGCTTTGGATTCCTTAATGGTTCAAATTTATATTCAATCAAATTTATGGCAAATGCAGCCATTGTTGAACCCAACGATGAACCCATTGCCATTCCGTCAATTTGTTCAAATACAACATCATTGAACATGAATTTAACATTTAAGCACGCTAATCTAAGTAAACGTCTTAGAGTTTCATGTGAAGCAATAATTTGATATTTAGGAATAAAATCAAGTACATGATTAATAGTTTTTTCAACAGACATGCTCGTGAATAACGATTTTACATCAAAACTAACCATAATAATCATAATATATATATATATATATATATATATATATATATATATATATAATATAGATATATATATATATGGAATATATATTTATATATATATATATATATGTACATACATAGTCCATAGCTGTCAACCATTTGAAGAACCACAATCTAGCACTAAGCATAGCAATGGAATTACCCACCCCATGTGATACAAGGTAATTGGTTTGTTTTTTTTTCATCGCTGGTTTCAATCATTATTTCAATTCGAAATAGAACAAGTTAGCAGAAAAGATTTCATATATCAAGTATTTTTACTTTGTCAAGAACATCCTTGTTTCTGCATACTCAATGGAGGAACCCTACAGTTGGCTTCCTCCATTGTTTACAAATATAACTGATAAGTATTCAGCCTCATAAATTGGGGAAACAAGGCGACATCTACAAACTAGGATTAAAGAAGACCTTAAACGCCATTCAAAAATCTGAAATTTATTACCATTAACCAAGAAAAATTTAATATCATAACTAAGACCAATTACACGAAAACATTTGTTCGGCTAAAGCAGTAGTGATAAACCAAACTGAGGTAACAATTGTGGCATGGTTACATACAAATATGCACCATATTATGGTTACCATAATGGGACGGTTGAAAATTTTTTTATTACCATTGTGGAACGTAAGCCTAAGAATATGATCACAATGAAAATTCTTAAATTTTCAAAATATACAGAACATACAGAATTTATTTCAAGAAAATTGTAGCCTTAATGTCATATATACCATATCTTATATCTATACTGAACAACTTAACAATATTTTATTAAGATGCCAACTATTAAGGTTGTTGAAAAACTTTAGTGAACAGTTTCAGTAGATTGTGAACAAATTCTTGCTATTAAATAGTTCGCCCTTTTCAATGTTTCCCCTTCTTTACGTTGTACATGCACACATCATCACATCTAGTGATGATCATAGCATCTAAGGGAATTAAATTTTGATCAGAGCGTCTGTTCAATTAAAATAGTTCTTAGTTCTAACAAAAAAGCTTTGGAATAGAGCACTATTAACCCATTTAAATTTTCCATTCTAATGTTTTACTGTGTACTGCTCATTTGATCAATTATATGTACTAATTTCATATAAACTCAATAATCGCCTATAATTTGCTATGTGGCAGAAATCTCATTGGTATTTTACTTCTAACACCTGCTCTATGTACATTTCACCGTCATTCACCAAACCTTACATAATTATACTTCTTACACCTGCCCTATGTACATTTCACCATCATTCACTAAACATTACATAATTATACTTCTTACACCTGCCCTATGTATATTTCACCATCATTCACCAAACCTTACATAATTATACTTCTTACACCTGCCCTATGTACATTTCACCTTCATTCACCAAACATTACATAATTATACTTCTTACACCTGCCCTATGTATATTTCACCATCATTCACCAAACATTACATAATTATACTTCTTACACCTGCCCTATGTATATTTCACCATCATTCACCAAACCTTACATAATTATACTTCTTACACCTGCCCTATGTATATTTCACCATCATTCACCAAACCTTACATAATTATACTTCTTACACCTGCCCTATGTATATTTCACCTGTAATTAGAAAATGATAATACGGCATGAATTTTTCCATATTTAAACCTGAATTGATTTGCAAATATGTATTTTAAATAAATACATTCTCCGTAGTTCAATAGAACAAGAACATTTCTTTAAGATATTCAATCTTGATTTTCCCAATAATTTACATTGATGAAATTTTTTTTCATTGGAATGTATGTTGCATGCTATTCTTAATTTTTGGATTTCGCAACGTAATGATTTTCTTTGGCTAAAAATTAATTAATGAAGTTCCACTTGCATTTAGTCTCATAAATTCTGCATTAGAATATTTCATATTGCTTTCCTGACTGTATACTTAACCAAATAATATTTCGATTTTGCATCTCTATATCATGGTATTGCAGCTTCAGTGTAGTAATATATTTTATTTTAAATAACTTATTTAGCTGTGGAGATTGAAGCAAATTACTAAAAGAAATTATATCATAGTTCTACAGAGCATTTACTATGTTAATTTTTAGTAGAGCTACTAATTATCGCCTTAAAACTTCATTA
This sequence comes from Hofstenia miamia, assembly GCA_900660155.1. Lineage (NCBI taxonomy): Eukaryota > Metazoa > Xenacoelomorpha > Acoela > Hofsteniidae > Hofstenia > Hofstenia miamia. The sequence goes on from CABFPE010000023.1 coordinate 1,783,506, forward strand.
TAAATAGCGCGCATTGAATCTAAGCGATTTGTTGTTTTCTTTTTACAGTAATGAAACATAAACATTCATTGAAATTATTATTAATTAAAATTATTCATATTTTGCGAATTTGCAATGCATTTATAAATCACGTGTTATTACTACATTGAACACAAATTCAATGACATCTTGCAACATAGAATTAGCATTGCAAAATATTTTTTTATGCTAATGTATATTCTGTGAAGTTTCTGAACTAGAGTTTAGCAGTAGCTGCAATTTGCATTGCATAATTATGTTATAGTAGTCCGACAACTTCAAATATTTAACATATCAACACAAGAGGCGTCTAAAGTTGCTACATGGTTTGTCCAGAATTCAAATTTTATTTAAAATTTGCCCTAGTTTAGCTTTTAGTCCGAAAAAGGTATAACCCAAAAGACATAAAAGTTTATTTAATGTTCAGCATTTATACAAAGATATTACAACAAACAGTAATTTTTTTTGGCATAATTTTGAACATAGCATTTCTAAATTCAATGTTTGCAATGGGATAAACAAAAACATTGACAGCTAAATTGCTGAGCATGCATAACTTTGCTATCTGTTCGTAAACAGTTTCGTATCCCCACAGTTGATAGTTAAGAACATTCATGAAGATGTAGAAGTGTGCTTGATTGGGTAACGTTGATACAATGAATATTATGGTTATGACGAATAGCATCCGAGTGGTGTTATTCTTTGCTTTTGATACAACTTTACTAGTTTTACGTTGTCCTCCTAAACAGATGCTTTTCTTTGAAATTCAATTCAAAATTTCAAAGAAATTCCTAAGATTTTTAATTCTTAATGTAACTAAATTTTGATTTATTCATTAACAAAAATATTTTGCTCTTTCACTGTTTCAAAAAAAACTAAGTTTTATAAAAAAATTTCTATTTATTTTTGTGGAAGAACAAGAAATTAGGCAGGGTTTTGTGATTTTGGAATTTTGAACAGATTGTGAATTTTTATATTTAACTCAAAAAAATTTATTGCAAAGTTAGCTAAATTACTTTTTAATTCACTAATTTTGATTTAAATTCATCATTAATCTTATTCTCATTGATGAATTTAAAACATTAATGCATGTTTAAGCACCATTATGTATTGGAGGACGTTTTCATTATAGGCAGCTTGGTATCTTTTTAAAAGAAGAAACTTAGCACAACTAATTATAGGATAAATGTCTAATTCATTATTATTCCACAAAAGGCGTTATTTTTTTCACTTTCAACCACAAAATCCTTATTTGCTTAAGTTATTGGTGAGTTTGCAAAGTATTTGATCACAATTTAGTGTGTGGAATTTGAAAATAAACTGCTGCCGCAATAAACCCAATCCTGGTAGTTCACTTGACTATTTGCGTAAAAATTTCAAGGCTTTGCTTTGTGGGGCAAATATTTTGTTTTTTTAAAGGCAATAAGCAATTGCTGTTTTTCTGCAATTCATATTTGCATAGTTGTGGACATGTGTGATTTTTGACAAAAGAAGATAATGTATAATATTAGCTTTTGAAAAATCTTCAAATTAACAGATCTTAAAAAAGCTATTGCATTAAATTGCATCCCTAAATGTAACTCATTTTAAAAAAGGAAGATGCAATGTTTTGAAAACTTTCAAAAAACTTTGAAAAATAAAAAGTTTTTGAAGATATATTGCATTAAATTGCATCCCTAAATGTAACTCATTTTAAAAAAGGAAGATGCAATGTTTTGAAAACATTTAAAAAACTTTGTAACATAAAAAGTTTTTGATGATATAAATTTTATAAAACTTGCTGTGTTATGTATGATTTGAGAGTAGAGATTCCCAAAATGTTATGCAGTTTTTCAGAAAATTTCATTTGCAATTTCTAGTTTTTATTAGAAAACGAAAAAATTCTACACAACAATGCTTATTAAAAACATTTGATAGAAAATTCTTGATTGGATTTTGTTTGATTTTTTGTTTTAGTGCATAGAGGTATAGTCTTTGTGAAAATTTAGTTTTAACAAAGCGTGTTTTATACGCAAAAGCTTAAATCAATGATGGAGATATTCAACTAAGCAACTGGATCGCACATTAATTAATTTCAATAATTTCAAAATAAGATTTGTTGCTGCATTTGAAAAAACTAGTATAGAATTTTGGAAGAGGAAATTTCAGTGTGGTTCCTCAGTTTAAGTAATATTTGCATAAAAATAATAATTTTGCCAAAAAAATGAAACAATTCTGGATTCTGTATCTTACTGTTTGATCAGAAATATATTGTAAGTTACTATTTTCTTACTATCATGTTTTAAATAATTAACTGCACCTACATTTTATTATCAAAAACAGTTTTCTTAATGTTACCTACATATTGGCTTTCTCAGATTTAGCTTAAAAGTATAGTATTCCTCGTTTTTGTAAAGGCGGCCAAAATATAGTTGTATTTGCATTTTATAATATTCCTACAAATCTGGTAAATTATAAATTTGAAGAAAAATACTAAATTTTAAAGGATAAACAAAACTTACATCTATGCCTCTGGGGCTGAGCTACACATTGACTTAGTTGATATTGTAAATGTTAACTTTTACATACGTCTATTAGGATATTATGAAAACTATTCTCATAATTTATATAATAGAGAATCATACCTATAATTGAGTGCACGTATTTTATTTAAAATCCTTCCTTGAAGATTAATGTTAAGTTCAGGTAAACATATAATAAATTGCTGTCAAAATTCCACCACACAAAATTCATTGTAAACGATATTCTTTATTCAAAGCATCATAGTTCATTCTTCCAATATGTAAATAGATTTTGATAGCAACTGTTTGAAAACAAAATCATTTACTAACTTGACAGAATATTGATACTCAATAATTGTGAAATAATATAATTAGTTGCGTACCTGATCTAGCTGCAGGAGTTCTTGACAATTTTATGGCAATGCAGCTGTAGCAAAAAATTGGTAACAGAATTTGAAGTGCAAAATAAGATATCATATTCACAAATCCAAAACTAGTTGCATATTTATTTGAAAAGTCCTTCATGCAAGTCCAATTGGTAAACCTCAGTATTGCAAACCCCTTGTAAACTATTGTTATGAAAGTGTATATCCAAGGTAATGCAATAATAAATACACAAACTTTTCTGGAAATTGAATTTTTGTAAAAAATGGGAAAGAGTACTGCTAGAAATCTTTCCACAGCAATTGTGCTGATGATCAGAAAAGAATTTGTTAGAATCTAAAAATGCAAGTGTAAATTTTTTTCCAACTTAGGATTATGTAATCATGTATTTATAAACATTTATTGCTGTTTTGTTATTAGTAAAAATTATCTACCTACTTTCGAGAAAGTTATATCATTAAATTTTTCAAATTAATTAAATAGGGTGTAAATTATTTGTCTTTGGTTAAAAATGTGTAAAAGGCGTTTGCAGCAGACAGCACATTGAAAGGACCTTAATTGTTTATAAAATTTTAACTAAATTTTATTATTTTAACCTAACCTATGAATTTTCTAATTATCAGAGGCTACATTTTCACCCATTTTGTGTAACGTTGTATAGATTATAGAAATGGCTATAGTCAAGATAGCCTTTAATCGGACATGATCATTTGAGGTCCAAAAAACGAAACTAAGCAATAAAAAGTCATTCAAGTAGACATTTGTTGTAACAAACTTTAAAGTATAGAATTTCAGTAATTTCCCCAATTTTGTGGCCCTATGAAATATCCAAGTAATAACTCATTACTGATAAACAGCTTAAAATGATGGAATAACAGTGCATTTAAAATAGCAATGTTTGCAATGTATTTTTGAAATTACTTTGGAGGCTAATGCCATCTGTTGTGCCAATGGAAATATTGATTTATTAAGAAAGTCCAAATTTTTAGTATTTCAATAAATAGGGCTATCATATTTTAAGCAAAAATTGCTCTGTAAATTATCTTTATTACAATAGAGTTGCAACATTTATTATCAAGTAGAACTCACAATACTAAAGTGATTTATCCTATTATAAATTAAATGCATACAATTTCAAAATTCTATTTTTGCACAAGATTAATATTATAATATTTGTGAAAATTTATTGTGTAACTAACATTGAAAATATCTAAGTTGAATAAAAATGCAATTTTTTAAGTTTTATTCATTTAAATTTCAGAATTAAAGGACTAAACCCAATTTCCAAATAAATTTTCAAAAGGTTTCTCATATTCTCATTGCTGTAGAAAAAGTTTCCAATAATTTTGTAAATATTTTTTTAGGAATTTTATACATTTTCATCTGTAATATTAGATAATGTGATTATATTTTACTTTCAAATATCAAACAGAATGTACCAAAGTATAATTATACCACATTGATAAAATGCTTGAAGATTTTTCCATTCAAATTTAAGCTGTCACATCACTAAATAATTTTGGCATTTTCTCTGTTCCATAGATTGAGTTAAAATTTATTCAATAATGAACAATAAATAAAAGATAACGAATACCACTAGTAATATAATGATGCATCCATTGCTTTGAAAACCTTTAAGTATTTTTAAACTAAATGAGTTATATAAATTTAAAGTTGTCTAATTTTAAATACTCTTCATGTACTTAATATAAACATTTAGTAAAGAATTTCTACTTTCAATTATGGCAATTTTAAAGAAGATTTAATCAGTGCCATTAAAATACATTTAAATTTCCAATAAATAAATTCCTATATTGAAAATTTATTGAAGATCAATTTTTGTCTAATAGAAGTTACATGGATTATGTCTGCCAAACATTTCTGTTAAAAATAAAGCAAATAATCTTCTAGCTATCAAATCTTCGACCAGATTTAATAAATTTTCTTCAAAAAAAAAGAAATTGAAACTCGTTAAATAAAATAATCATAATTTGATAAAAATCAAAAGTAAAACCATTCAGGTAATCTGCGTTAATATTCTGAAATGTTCATCAAATATTAAATAGATCGCATTAAAATTTGATCAAATTTTTAATACATTTTTAGAAGTGAATATTTTCTAAATTTTGAAATAAACGCCTTCAAATTGGTCAAAGTCTATAATAGAAATGCAACAATGTGTTTTAAATCTTTATTTAAATTACCATGCATTCAAAAAATATTATTTACGAATAAACTAAGTAATAATAATACGAAACTTCAAGATATAAAACAATCTTTATATCACAATTATTAAAATAGAATGTTATATATATATATATATATATAT
>CABFPE010000023.1:1808100-1820055 GCA_900660155.1 Hofstenia miamia
GCATTGTTATTGACTGTAGGGCGTTTTCGTTTGTGTTGTGACTTGCGTTTTTCTTTAACTGGCGCAGGTGGTATGATCATCTCCTGAGTTAGTGGGTTATAACCATGTGAGGGAGGTGGGGTTGTACATAGATCATCAAACAGGCTACTCAGCAAACTGGATGTTAGCATTTCAACAGACATTGGCAAATGTGAGAGACGAAATTGCGTAATAGAAAAATAATGATTTTATCTGAGGAAATGAAGTGAATATATAGATTGACCAGCCAATGGAAATACATTTGAATTTATGAAAAATAATTATTGGTTGAAAAAGTCGTGATATGATAAAACGTGTTACAATGAATTTTGACAAGTGTGATTTTGAAAGTTTCCTGGTTTCCAATGTAAGCTTCTCGAAATTATGGAAAATTAGTTTGTAATATTATGTGTACGTATCCCAAAAGGGGATGTTATAATAAGGTATATATTAACATGGCGTAATGCAAACAAATGTGATATTATCAAAATGAAATTAGTCATGCCAAAATAATGGTCTGTGATATTATCAAAGTGAAATTACTCATACCAAAAAAAAAATGGCCCTAATATGTAAATCAATTAAAAGCATTACTAATTGAAATCCAGACATACTTAAAAAATATCTGACGTCATTAAAAGTCCATTAGCAGAGATGTAAATCAAGTAGGTGACTCACTAATTAACATTTGCAAACACTCCCTTGATATCAGTGAATCATCCCTGGTTGAATATCAGTTTGTGACCTCAAGTCTCGTCTTATATTACTACTTATATATATATATATATATATATATATAAGGCATATCTAATTATCAACAAATCAACAAGGAATTGAACAAAAATTTTCTTAGTTTCAAAAAATCTGTAATAGTTTTTTGGGATCAACTACTAAGTGAGTGTTCATTTCAATCTGAAATAACATTGTTGACATCAACAATGCGCATACCATTCTGTATAAAGTAATTTCACAATTATCTGCTTACTTTCTAAACACCCATTAATAATATTAATAATCATCACTGCTTTCAAAATTTAATTTTTTTCTATTTCTTTTATCATTAAATGCATTAACCAAATCATAATGATCCAAATAATCTTCTACATGTGTATTGTCTGATGAACACTGTGGACATTGTATGTCTTGAACTTCTCAATATTTATTTAATACAGTTTTTATAAAACAGTGTTGTATTTCTTGAATATTTCTCTGTCCTTATACTTTTCAAGTGGATGCCTAGCTTCTAGGAAATCTAGGAATTTTAGGTGTATATCACAATTGAGTGACTGCACCAATAATGTAGTGGAAGGTGCCCAGGAGCTGATTGCCTTGCTAAAATTTATTTTGGGCCCAGCCCCTAAAGCATGTAGAGTTAAATTTATATGAATATCAATAAAATTTCCTAACTTAGGGAAAACCTGTGCATAACATTAATACCAAAAAAGGTCTAAATACATTCAAAAGATAGATGAATAATTTCAAATTTCTTTTACTTTAAGCAGACTGATGTATATTTAACTGGATTAACTGTTTATCCAATTTTTCAAACAGTTTTCTCCAAATCTAATAAGAAATTTATAAATCTTGAGCTATTCCCCCCTTATTGGTGAACATGGCTGAAAAATTGAAATATTTTTACAATTTTTCTTTGAAAATTTTGATTTTTTGAAAAATGTTCTCACAATACTTAATGTGCAAGTTTTGGAAGCTCTAAAGAGACTTTTGCCAAGCACTATAAAATGGCCCAAAATATGCTGAATTTGCTATAAGTTAAATGTGTAGGCCTAAGGTTTTGTAGGCCTTGCTGAGTTGCCCCACAATTTTTGACACATGACAATCTCTGTTCCACAGGCTTAATAGCAACCCCACAAACATTAAGAATATGACTATGAATAAACTTGCACTATACTTTTAAAAAATAATTGAAAATTTGCGGAAACAAAAAAATCTTTGTTGCTAGCCTACTGTATCTGAACCAACATGCTGAATGGAATTTTAGCACTACCCCATTGGACTGCATTGTTATAATTTTAATATCCACTTTATAACAGCATTTAAAACTTTGAATACTTCAAGTGTCCATAGCTGAGACTTCTAAGTCATATTAGGTGGGGAAAATTGAAGCTTTATGTTTGAAAAAATCAAGATAATTGTGAGCAGATATATCCATATTTTCTGTTGTAGCTTTCATTATCTTTATCTTTGCAATTGAGCATATTAGTGTTGAAATGTGACCCAGATATTATGAGTTGACTTTTGTAGTCTCTAATGAATTCTTTTGTTTGAATATGTTTTTTTAATAAATATTATTTCAATATGGGAATTATAACCACAAATAACAAATTAGGGCTTTGCAATAGGGCATATTATAATGAGTTTGTATTGAATAATATCAAAATTGAATATGACTTGATAGCTATTTATAAGTATAACTCTGCATTATAACAAGTATATAATTGTAATGATGTCATATCATATCAAGATTTGATATGGATATATATTGTGATGTTTATAAATGTTCACCTGACTGTAGAAAACTCCCGATAATTGGGCTTAAAGAGTACACCCTACAAAACTTTGTGATAGCTTATTAAGCTTGATAATGCAAACTAAATTAAACATAAACAGCACTGGGCTAAGTCACCTTTAATATGAAATTGACTGTCAGGCAAGCCACAAGACCTTTAGAACAAATTAGTAAAAGCTGTGAGTTATTAATAACTATAACAATAATGAAGATACACACACTACAGTCAGATTAAAATATTCATGCCTTAAGGCATTTCCTGACTTAATGAAATTCACGGTATCAAATTCTTGAAGCAAAGAGCATAGCTGCTGAAGTTTCATTTAACCTTCTAAATAAATAAGATATTGTTAGTAACAAATAAATATACAATAACATTTATTCTATTCAATATGGAGATACATGTGCAAAGTTAATACCTCAAGCTACATGTAGTTAAAAAGCTTAATAAATGATTCTCAACATACTTCCTAACAACTAGCAATTTAGAAGCATTAATAATTAACAAACTTCTAATCATTTCCAAACCAAGTAAAGTAGACAATCAAAATATAAAACTTGTCACTCTATTTTTCAAATTATAAGAAGCATTTCAGAGTTGACTTGTTCACACTTTTCTAAAAATGGCTACTTACTCATTACTACAGCAATATTAGTAAAGACAAAATAACTAAAATTTTTGCAAGTTTTGCTTACTTAATGTAAAAAAGTATTGAATAAAATCAACTTATAGCAACTTCATCTAAGGAAAAACTCCTCAAACTTCATAAGGATTGCAAAAAGATTGTTTTGTCAATTGTGACATTTGTTTTACTAGTTGCAAAATTTTGCATACTCATTCCATTCTTTATAAAATAGCACAATTTTATTACTTAGATATACTGACTAAGTTCTGCTGAAATGTATGAAAATATCTTAATCAGGTTGATCTTCAGAATTGAAGGAGAACATTTATTTGTTGACAGATGCTTTATTGATTCTGCTTTATCCAAATCAAACTTATAACAATATTGAAAGTTGCATCATTTTGAATTACATAAAACTTTTTTTGCAAATTATTTCTTTCTCATTTGTTGATTATTAGATATGCCTTCACTATATATATATATGTATATATATATATATATATGATTTTATGCAGATGTAAAATTTTCTTCTATTAGTTGATGCCTGTTTATAAAAATTTCAATTTTTAGATACCCATTCATTAATTCCTTAATTTTTATACCCAGATGTTGCTTCAGTTCCCTGATGTATGTTTTTTCACAATCATCACATTTTTATGTATAAACTAAGAAGGAAATTAATTTTTTTGGGATTTGATCTTTTTTTCAAACATATCTTTCATTTTGTTTGACATAAATATTGGAATGATATTTGTACTTTTTAATTTATTTTTCATTCTTCCAATTTTTTTTAAATTTCTTGTTGAATTTTCTTAATGGGAAACTTAAATAACCATTAGTCTTTGTTTTACCAATGTTTTTTCAGAAATGTGCATAATGTTGTCATTTGATAATAATGCAATAGAATCAAGACTTGCTATTATTTTGTTTCTGCATAAATTTGCATCTTTAAATGTAGATGTTAATGCTCTTAGCAGTCCAGGTTTAAAGAAATAGGGAAATGGTTTTAAAAAAATATGTATATAATATAAGTACTGTGTTGTTTTCTCTCAAAATCAGTTTTGAAAATGCCTTCAGAAGACATGAGTCAAAAAATTAATGACAGGCCTGAACTTATGGGTAATAGGGTGTTGACTATTTTGATACACTATAATTTGTGATTAGATTCCCATTCTTATGATGATTATAACATTAGTTTGAAAGTTTGGGACAAATTGAAGTGATATTCAGCTGGAGCCATTGCAAGGTGTGAGTTAAACTGTTTGTTCAAAAACATAAACAAAAAAATTTCCTTACTATCTTCGACAATTTTGTAATTTTGTTGATTCCTAATTAATTACTCATTTAGATGGAAACCTACTGGAGCAATGTGTTACAGAGAATTTTAAGGATTTCAAGTTTAATAAAATACAACTTCCTACAAATGTAGATGTGCTATGCAGTTACAAGTCCATCAGACATTGTAATTCTAAAATCCCTCAAAATAACATTGTGAACAATCTAGTGAAGGAAGTCACAGGCATATGGAAAAACACATATTTCACATTGCTTCATCAGACCAATATTAAGCTGAAAGTTAGAAAGTGTATTAGAAATCTAAAGCTAGTTAAAAAGAGCAAGCATAAAGCTATTAAACCTGAGCTTGTCAAGTCCTGGTTTTGAAGAGGCACTAAAAAATAATCATTTTCTAAATAATGAGAGAAAAGCTTGGGAGTTAAAATTTCTTTGCAATAAAAAATATGATCATAAAATGTACATTGGAGAGAGAGAGAGAGAAACAGATGTTGAGGTTTGTGAAGCAAGATCAAGAAAGCAAATCTCAAGGGATAACAACAACAAGAGATTCTAGACTGTTGAGAATATTAATGATGAAAAAGAGTGTTTTTTTGAATTATTCAGGATCTGAATTTGAGTACAAAGGTGACCATGAACTCATGCTAAAAAACAAAGATTTTCTAGGAAAAAGTTGGCAGAATTAATAATAAATTCACAGTCTTTCTTCACTAGCTACTGCACAAGAACCATCCAAAATATTTGAAATCAGGCATTTACAAACCATCATAAAAAAGAAAACTTTGTTAATTAATAATAAATTCATGGCACTTAAAAATCATGATGGAATTGTTTTACAATTTGATCTGAGTAAAGAAAAGCTGTATGGAAAAACAAGAGAGTTGATTGTAGTGTGTCTAGACTCAAATTTGGAGTTTTTTGGTGAGATTGCTTCAAAAAAAGGGACAGATTTTGCAGATGCAGTTTACAATGTAGTAATGCAACATAATGTGAATGTTGATAAGATTATTACTGACACAGNGACAGATGTTGCAGATGCAGTTTACAATGTAGTAATGCAACATAATGTGAATGTTGATAAGATTATTACTGACACAGAAGCTGCCATAACTGGAGAAAAAAATGAAGCTGTAAAACTTGGTTATATACCTACTTGGATTTTCTGTGTTTATCATGTATTGGATTTAGCTTTGTGAAAAGTTATTCTATTTTGTTTTGATTCAAAGTCAAAGAGTCCTTTACTGAAGCACTTTAGTTTTGTAGCAGTGGTGCATGAAAAATTCAACAAAGAGAATGGACTTCTTCTTCACCATATGCAACATCTGAACCCTTTATTGTTTTCTGCACATACAAGTAAGTGAAGTGATTATTCTCTAAAATATATAAATAGAAATATTATATATATATATTTATATATAATTTTATTTNTGAAGCACTTTAGTTTTGTAGCAGTGGTGCATGAAAAATTCAACAAAGAGAATGGACTTCTTCTTCAACATATGCAACATCTGAACCCTTTATTGTTTTCTGCACATACAAGTAAGTGAAGTGATAAAATATATAAATAGAAATATTATATATATATATTTATATATAATTTTATTTCTATAAATTTTGTAATTATAATTGCTTATCTCATAAAAACCAAATTTATCACTCACCTAATTTTTTTTAAAAGTTAGAAAGTTTTTTTAAAAAATGGTAATATAATGTAATTGATTTTATATGTTCCACTTAGTGGTAGACAGTATTTTTAGGCTGTTCAATTGAATAATTTATTAGGAAAAGCTTAGAGGCATTCTGTATTTGAGAAATTTTGGCATTCCTTACATATATATATATATATATATATATATATATAATATATATATACATACATACTTGACATAATCAATAAATTAAGGAATGGAAGTGTGTTGGAATGATTCTAAATGTAAATAATGGAATGCACTTGTAATCAAATCTGATGGCAATAAACAAATCAGCATAATGCAATGCATCACACTCCTAAAGTTTTTGTTAGATCAATACTAAGCTGATAAACCAAGGTTTTGCACCTTCTGCCAGATTGCTTTGGAAAAATGAAAGAAGCACCCATACTTTGGCCAATCAAATTCAAGCTAAATGATAATTTATTTAAATAACAACCAATATTGGTATATAATAGCTCATTACTTCTCTAAATAATTGAAACTCTCATGCAATGGGCTTTCAAAATCCATAATTGCAAAGTTCCACAGACTGAACTTTTAAAAACTGTAAAATCAATCAATATAATTCCAAGAATTTGAAGTCATGAGACTAAAGACCACTGGAATAAATGAATCATTAGCAGTGATTCCAATTATAAATAACTGCAAAAATTGTGAGGGTATGCATTTAAATGTGCAATCAGCATGTATTTCACAAGCCTTTGTAAGTGGGGATAAATCCAAATAAAAAATGAATGCTTGCTGCAATGTGTTTTTGTATGTGCACTCCACAACACCTTGGTAGAATTGCCAGTTCTCACAATGTTTATCTAAAGCATGTCTATGTCTACAATTTACTTAAAGTTATTACTTCATAATGAAAAGATCTAATATTAAATAAAGCATAAAATACCAAGCTTCAAAGACTTACGAATCTCATCAGCCACATCACTTAAACTTTTGGGAAGCATAGGCAAATTTTTCCTTCTGTGTTTCAAAAGGCAAGACTGCATTTCTATGAAAGAGACAAGATCACCAATGTCTTATTCATTACATATTTTATTGAAAATATGTTTGGGGGAGACTTAGAACTGTCAGCATTCTTTTTAATTTTGGTTTTCAGTTTAATAACCTCAATATCCTCCCTATCTCTAGAATGATTGTGTTCATGAGTAACTTATATTAATCATAGGCAAACAGTGTAAATCGAATCTAATTTAGCTTATTTAATGTGCCTGGAAAACTAAATTATTTAAATATGTATTAAAAATTACCCATAAATTGATCTTTACAAATTTGAGCTCGACCTGCACACCCTTTTTTATATAAGTAACACGTTAATTAAATCTTTCCACAGTTTTTATATATATAAAATTCGCAAATGTATATAATTTGGATCCCATTCTTCAACCATCAATAATTTTGTGTAACATTTTGCTGTCCCTTCACATAAATGTTGTGCTTGTTATCGTAGAATTTAAACATATAGAACTTAACCCTGTAGGACTTAATCATGTAGGACTTATTGCTGTAGGATTTATTCCTGTAGGAACTATTCCTGTAGGACTTATTCTGGTTGGTACTTTTTTTCATTCTTGAAACTCTCAAATCTTCCAAATTTCTCTCAGAATGGACATTGTAGTAATTTTTATAAGGGAAATGTGTCCATTAAATAATAATCTTGGAAGTATTTGAGATAAATTTAGAAAATTTGAGATTTTCAAGAATGAAAAAAGTACCAACCACTTATTCTAATTCAATTATAACTTAGTTTTCAATTGGTAGGAATCTATGACGTAACAACACAAAATCATATGGATTATAGCCTTGTCATATTTAAATGTTTGTTGTAATTTTACGCTAATTATTATGTTTACCATTATTATAATAAATATTTTAATGAAAACTATTAAATATACTTACTAAATTATAATTTACAATGTTTTACAGTTTCAAAAAACTGTTGTCACTGCTAAATTGTTTTATATCGGTAAAATAAAAAAAGAGCTATAGGGATTCAACAATTGATTTTTTCATAATTTTGAGGATGTCAGATTGTTACTCGTAAAATGATAACCCAGAAAAGTTGATTGGATGAGTCATCAGAAGTTTTTTTTAAAAAGACCTAAACTTGAATTGATCCAACTTTTCAAATTTTATATTATAACAATAATAATATTACAATTTATTTCAAACAAAACATATAAAATACTTAATGCAAAATAATGTCAACCAGTGTCACATCATGTAGTCATCAAAATTCACTTGAATACTTCTGAAATCAGCTTAAATTTGCGGAAGACTATGGAAGTGAATAAGATTGACAACGTGCTAACTTTTAACAACTTCAGAAAACAATCAAATAAAGTTAGAGCAGGTGAATAGTTGAATGCTTTTGAAATAATTAGATTTTTCGAAAACATTAATTTCTTCATTATCAGAGAGATATTTAAAAACAAGTTCAGAATGAAAGAACAAGGTCAGAATAGATAAACTGTCTTTAATACAAATCCACATTTCTTCAATTGCAACCCCTTAAATTTACAATTAAGTGGATTTATTTCTGGAAGACTAAATACATTATTGTTTCCACTTATTGCTGTAAACCTAATATCCTTTAATAATAATAATGATAATAAAAGACTTTATTCCCAATTTCAAGCTAAAACGGGAAATCATGTAAAAACAGAGCAACAAAAAACAATATAAAACAAAAATGCATAGAGTACTTGGCAAGAGTTGAGAATCAGCAATAAAGATGAGAGCACGAATGTCAGGAGTAATTAAAATGCATGAGGAGTAACGGTGGAGGTGGTCATCCAGAATTCGTCGTATTGAAGTTCTAAAACAGGCTGAGGGAAGAGTAGGATCGAGATGATAAGATTTGATAAGGTGATTCACGAGCATAACAATGCGGAAGAAGTAATTTTCTCTCGATTTCTGTTTTTGCGGATATTTCAGTTCAAATAAACACATGGAAGAAGACCGGGACAAAGAAGTAGCGGGGGACTTAATACATAGTTTGAAATATCAAAGTGAAAATGGTCAGTCAATAATTTGTTGAAAAGCAAGAGGTCATGATAATCCATAAGGAAACATATAGGCCAAGATTTTGAAAATATAAGACCTGCTCATACCTAGACAGTGATGTGGGACAGGACCATTTAAGGCAACGGTTGTTCAGTTTCTCCATGCTCAATAGCAGAGACTTGTTCGCGTACCAGATTGGCGAAGTGTACAATAGGACAGGCAATACACATGCTTGATAAATCTGCAGTTTGGTGGTGATTAGGAATACAGAAGGGCAAGTTGCGCTTTAGCATTAAAAAGGCAGATTGGGCTTCAGAGTGTTTAGTGTTGATATTCAACGACCAATTAACATTGCAATGAATGCATACCCCAGGTCTTTAGGAATTTCGGTGGAAATAGCATTGTCAATAATAAATTTCTGAACATTGGCATGGCAGTTTGGGGGTAAATATGGCAGCCAGTTTCGTTAGATTCAAGGGAAGTGAATTACAGCAGCTCCATTGCAACAACGAAGAATGATCGGTTGAATACCGTTGAGTGTTGGGCTAGAGTACTGACACTTCCTCACTTCCCAGTAAACATAGAACTGTTGTAACGACGTCGTTTTTGTGGTGTATTGGCGTTTAATATGAGTTTGATTGTTTGAGTGGCGTTTATAGTGCGGATTAGTGGCGGAGTATAATTCCGTCTAACAAAAATATTTAAAAATAAGAGTAATTTTAGTATTATGACAATTTGAAGATAAATTTTTTAAAAACTGCATTTTTATTGATAGTTTGTCGTTTTATTGTGAGAAGACGTTGTTTTGTAATGTCGTTTGAGTGCCGTTATTATGTCATTCAGCGATGTTGTTACTACAGTTCTACGTTTCCTGGGTTAGCATTATCGGCAAAAAGCCAACACACGCATAATCAAAGACAAGAAGGAAGGTCATTAATGAATAACAGAAATAAAAGGGGACTGAGTATGCTTCCCTGGGGCACACCACTTGTTACATCACATTCAGCCAAGAGGCAGCTGTTCACTGAACAATGCTGCTTCCAATTGGAAAGATAAGGGTGCATCAAAGCCAACAAATTGTCATCAAACGAAAATCTTTGACAGGAACGTTGTCAAAGGTCTTTTGGAAATCATAAAATACAACAAGGCAAGAAATATTGTCATCAAAGTTGTGGTACAGGCGATCGACGTAGGACAATAACTTAGTAATGGTGGAAGATTTCCGGAGAAAACCATACTGTGCAAAATTGATTTTAGGTCAAATATGAACGTACAGGAAATCAAAGAGAAGCTTTTCAAATTCCATAGATAAGCAAGGAAGTAGTCTGATAGGACGGGAGAAGACTCTTGTCACCTTTCTTGTGAACAGGACAAACAATGGCAGTCTTTCACTCAGCAGGGAAGACACATGATTGTAAAATGTAATAACGAAAAAAATATAAGACGAAAGCGCCGAAGAACATTTATTGATAAAATAACCAGGGAGCTTGTCAGCAGTCATAAAAGTGGAGGGCTTGCATTTTGCTAGTAGTTTGCAGATAACTTCCTCACTAAACTTGAGGTTAGAGAGGCAAATGGATGGCTCATTGTTTACTTGTTCTTGTTCGACCTAACTATTCCTGCCGAATATCTCAACACTGGTATCGCCCATGTATTAATTGCTTTTATACTATTCTGCCCATTCAATGCTGACTTCTGTAGTACCTTCCTTACTCTCCTATTGTATTCTTTTCTTAACCTCATCCTCATTTCCTCATGATCTGTTCTATCTTTCTCTATCACACCTAAGTACGTGTACCCCTCTTTGACTTCCTCAATCTTATCCCCACTGCTTGTCCTCAAGCCATCCCCATCCACACACTTGCCTCTAGTCATTGTCACTGCTGCACACTTTCCTAATCCAAACTCCAACCCTGAATCTCTGCTTGCCTTCTCCAATATTTCCACTTACTTCTGCAACATCTTCCTTGAACTAGCATACATCTTCAGGTCGTCCATGTAACACAGGTGACTCACTACTCTAACATTCTTCTCCAACTTATACCCTATACCTGTCTCCTTTAACTTTTCTGTGATGGGGTTTAAGCTAACTACAAACAACAATGGTGCTAAGTTGTCTCCCTGAAATATGCTTCGCCTAAACCTCAACCTGTGTCCCTCTATCTCAGTTTGCCAATTTCCCATCTCCATCTCTAGAAACTCATCCCATTTCCGTGAAACTCCATTGGCCTCACCTGTCCTGTATCGCCTTACTTGTCCTGATCTTCCCTAATTGCTGCCTAATCTTTGCCACTTTGTTCTCAATTCTTCAGCACCTCCCATGCGCCTGCATACACTAACCTATTTATCTCTGTTACACTCTTAGCATCTATCCTTTCTAATACTTTGTTAACCTTTGTTGTTTCTACTGTTAACTTACTTCTCTTAATGCCTCTTGGTACTGGCAACCTACTTTTGTCTTCTATTTCTTTCTTCATCCTTTCCCTGATTGCTGCCTCTGTTTCAACAGCTGTGGTTTCTTTTTTTCCCACTACTTCTGCTATTACATCTGCCACTTCATTTTCTTTTTGCTTCGTCTGTTCAGCTCTTCTTTTTCCTTATTCTCATCCAACTTCAACTTTTTTACCTGACCTGCAAGCCTCTGCTCTGTAACTTCTAATCCTGTTTCTTCTTTTTTCCATTCTTCCAGCATTCTTTTCCTATAGCCCCTCTCATCTGGTTTACTTCTTCTGTAACACTCCAATCCTATCCTGGTCTGTGTGGATCCTAT
>CABFPE010000023.1:1825343-1840284 GCA_900660155.1 Hofstenia miamia
TGTTCTTGTTCGACCTAACTATTCCTGCCGAATATCTCAACACTGGTATCGCCCATGTATTAATTGCTTTTATACTATTCTGCCCATTCAATGCTGACTTCTGTAGTACCTTCCTTACTCTCCTATTGTATTCTTTTCTTAACCTCATCCTCATTTCCTCATGATCTGTTCTATCTTTCTCTATCACACCTAAGTACGTGTACCCCTCTTTGACTTCCTCAATCTTATCCCCACTGCTCGTCCTTAAACCATCCCCATCCAAAAACTTACCTCTAGTAATTATCACTGCCACACACTTTCCTAATCTAACTCTGAATCTCTGCTTGCCTTCTCCAATATTTCCACTTACTTCTGCAACATCTTCCTTGAACTAGCATACATCTTCAGGTCGTCCATGTAACACAGGTGACTCACTACTCTAACATTCTTCTCCAACTTATACCCTATACCTGTCTCCTTTAACTTTTCTGTGATGGGGTTTAAGCTAACTACAAACAACAATGGTGCTAAGTTGTCTCCCTGAAATATGCTTCGCCTAAACCTCAACCTGTGTCCGTCTATCTCAGTTTGCCAATTTCCCATCTCCATCTCTAGAAACTCATCCCATTTCCGTGAAACTCCATTGGCCTCTAGCGTCCTCAATACTCAATACCCACCTATGTGATATGCTGTCATGCGCCTTCCTGTATTCTATCCATGCCATTCTTCTACAATTCTCCACTACTGCCTGGTCTATTAACAACTGAGCTTTTTATCCTCTCGTCTTTGTCCAACATCAATTCTGCTCCTCTGGTATCAACCTGTTCTGTTCTAAGTAACATGCCAGCCTACTTGAAATCACAGAAGTTAGCAATTTCCAAGTTGTTGGCAAACATGTTATTGGCCTGAAGTTGCTTGCCTCACTACCTGCATCTGCTCTCTTTATTTCTGGTCCCTCACTTCCCCATATATTTTCCCAGAACCTTACTGCGTCCTCACCTGCTCTAGCTGTAGCCTTTTCTCCTGCATCTAGTTCTTTGTAGAATCTTCCTTCTTGGGTCTCAAACTTCATTTTGTCTCTTGCCTGCTTGGCCCTTGCCCTATATTTTCTAAGTTTCTCAGCTTCTGCAACTAATCTCTGCTTAAGCTCTTCTCTTGCAGTTTCTATAGTCTTCCTCTTACCTACCCTGCACCTGTCCTGTATCGCCTTATTTGTCCTGATCTTCCCTAATTGCTGCCTAATCTTTGCCACTTTGTTCTCAATTCTTCAGCACCTCCCATGCGCCTGCATACACTAACCTATTTATCTCTGTTACACTCTTAGCATCTATCCTTTCTAATACTTTGTTAACCTTTGTTGTTTCTACTGTTAACTTACTTCTCTTAATGCCTCTTGGTACTGGCAACCTACTTTTGTCTTCTATTTCTTTCTTCATCCTTTCCCTGATTGCTGCCTCTGTTTCAACAGCTGTGGTTTCTTTTTTTCCCACTACTTCTGCTATTACATCTGCCACTTCATTTTCTTTTTGCTTCGTCTTTTCAGCTCTTCTTTTTCCTTATTCTCATCCAACTTCAACTTTTTTACCTGACCTGCAAGCCTCTGCTCTGTAACTTCTAATTCTGTTTCTTCTTTTTTCCATTCTTCAACATTCTCTTCCTATAACCCCTCTCATCTGGTTTGCTTTTTCCTCAACACTCCAATGATATCCTGTTCTGTGTGGATCCTATACTGCCACTACTCGAGTCCACACTCCCGATTGTGGAGTCCGCCTGTTGGCCGGAGATTCTTCGCACCCTCTGACCATTTAAGACTTGCCGGGGACTGAGGGTTCGTAGTAAAAATTTGTATTGGCTCCTATAATTTCGAATAAACCGCTTGTATTTGTTAGACTTTATTTTGTTATCTCTATAAATTGTAAAATAATTTGATCTTATTAGAATTGCAAACTTTGCTGTTAGAAGCCTGCTGTAAAATTTTTAATACTATTGGAATTGTGTTACTAATGCAATATTATCCAATTAAGCTTTTTTCATACTTAAATGATAAGTACATATGAAATATTTCAAATATATAGCTGATTTCCATGTCGTTTTTAGAATGAATCAAGACGATCTTATTGACATTGGCGTAATTATAGGATATTTTGTAATTATATCATTAGTTGGAATTTGGACAATATGTAAACCAAATCGTGGAACTTCAAAGGGTTATTTCTTGGCGGGCAGGTGCGTATTATTAGACTACAAATTGTAGTATTATTATTATTATTATTATTATTATTATTATTATTATTATAACCTATTATTTTTGTAAAGTTGATTTTGTTTAAAAAAAACTTGCGGATATTCTGAAATATTTCAAAGTTTGGCATGTCGAAATAAAAATCTTTGCTGTTATATGTCGATTTTTATTCATACTTAATCTTTGAAGTATTGACCTGATCTAATTCATTTATCGTATTCAACTGACATTCCCATTCTTCGTTACTGTCAAGTTGGTTTAAGCTTTATTTATGAATTATAGGTGCTTGATATACTTGTTGAATCAATTCTATAACATTTTGGTTTAAAGGTAAATATAATTAAAGGATTTCGCGGCAATTCCACAAAAATGCGATCCATTTTCACTTTTGTTGTTAAAAAAATTTTATACTTTAAAACTAACATTTCTTTAGTAATCAACGTGCATTACTTCTCAATCAGGCAGCTCTTCTGATCTAAATCGAGTTATGTTACTTTATTAACTTAATAGAATTCTATCAAATATTTACTTAATCAGGTAATTTGTTGAGGTGAATGAGGAAGTATTGTCATCTCTAATGGCTGAATATTCTTTATTTCAACATTTTGATTCTATTATCTTTATGCAAATGATGGCTCTTTCCAATGAGATATTTGTCCATTTAATTACTCTACAGCAAATTTTGACAAATCTGTCATCTCTCCTTGATTTGCTATTTATGGTTTCAATAGCTTTGTCCAATATAAAAAATTTGACAGTGTTTGCTTTTCTTATGGAATTTCCCAAAGTACATTTTGAACCGTCTCTGAGTCGAAAATTCCTATAAAACAAGGCGCCTCTCTGTTTTTGCTTAAAGAATATTAAACTGAATTGAAGTTTTTGTAAGCATTAATTGGAGCATAGAATCATTTTTCTAATAATTGTATCAATTATTTGGAATTTTATAGAGAAGCCAATATAGCGCTTTTTAAAATTATATTTTACTCAACAATGCTTGAAGAAATACTAAATGTTAAAGCTTTACAATTTATATAGCTTTTTAATTTTATTCACATTTGTACAGTTTGCTGCGTTCCAAAAATATCAGCTGATATTGACGAAAACAAATAGTTTAACAGTAATGAAACTGTTGCAAACTGTTAAATTTGAACTCAACAAAGCGCCTCTTATATTTATGTATATGTAACTGTGACCATAGAGGTGGCATAGTTTGAATTTTTTAATATTTTTTTTGGCTTTGAAGAAGAACATTGTAATCGAGCATTATATGTATCTAGCTACAACAAATTATTCAACAATGTAAGCATTATTTAGGTGATTAGTTGGAGTGTTACTAATAATTTGATTGAACATTTTATTAAAAAAAGTGATTTATCAAAAATTTAAGAGAAATTATACAAAAATACACTCATATGAAAGGTGTTTTAGCGCATTTTTGTATGAAAATTCATCAATAATGCTCTTGAAATCAAGTACAAGAAGGAGGTTATTTTCAATTCACAGTTCCCTTGAACTGTTCACGACCATCAAAGGAAAGTGCAGACGGAGACGATATTCTGGAAAAGCTCTCGCAATCTATCACGTCACAAGAGTTGAAATAATTGGAGTTCGTAGCTAACTCTTTGTGACTTAACTGCAACACCTGTTGAGAAAAATGCTGCAAACTGAATAAGGTATAAGCAAAGTTCGTGATCAAACTCATTTGAATTAGCTTCTGCAATTTTTGTGGCACAAGTTTGTAAACCGACTGGTTCCAGATAATCAATATTACGTATAATTGATATTCAACGCCTTATAAATGGCAGTCGACAAATTGTCGATTATGCAGAGAAAAACTCGTGTATAAAAGCACTCATGAGGCTGCTGCACAGTGTCTTCTGTTGCTCCGTTGACGATTCTGTGTTCTGACAGAAGTATGTTCAGTGGAACCTGATATTTGTTTGCCAGCATCTTATTGCTTTCAAGATTGATCTCTCTACGCTTGTAAAAGCTCTTGAGTGAGGTTATCTCCTGAACTGCATGATTTGTGCTCATTGATGGTCTTTTAGCAATTTACTAGTGCTTTAGAACAGGAAAAATCCTCATGAGAAGGCTGGCAAGATCTCCAACCAAGATCTACTCAGAACTCACGCTTATTGTTCAGTGACATCTAACTACTTTTCAGTTATGAATACTTTTCTTTCATACGTGTTCAAATGCTCTTGCTTCTCTTTTTCAAAATATTTACTTCCAATATCACAATTTTACCCTCAATCTCATTTATCCACAAATGTTGCAGTAGGCGCAGTATTCTCGTTGTCACTTCGGTACTTTTTGAAAGAATGTTTAAATCAATCTAATTTTAGCTGACTGTTCCCGAGAAGCTCGAACTTTTGTGTCAATGCGTTGACTTTTTACAAGGTACCAAATAAAAATTAGTAACTGAATGCTTTTTTCTCGAAATACAGTAAGCAATGTAAATTTCAGAGATTTTATAATCATACATTCCGAAATCTGTTATGCTATTGTATAGATTAACAACTACAATGCGCTGCTATATTGTACATAATGGCTAAGTTTACAACAACTTATACCTTGGAATTTTTGTAGAAAATTTTAAAAAATTAGCTTATGAGTACGACTTTTTAGCACCTAAGAAATGAGCATATCTTATTTTTTGTTTATCCTGCCTCGGATACCTTGTTAAAGAAATTGCCGTAACACAATTACTAAGATAGTGATAGGGTCCTTATGATATAGGGCTGGGTTTGGCTAGGCTCCAGCTTAGTCAGCTTAAATTTTGAAACGAGTTTGGCAGAGGGAAAGTATATAGACATTTGAAAGCATGAGTTAGCAATAATTCCTGAATATTTAATGTACTTGTTGGTATTCTGACGAAACGTATCCAAAGGATATTGAGAGGAACCTACTAGAATAAGTAAAGTAGCAGAAAACTCTTATAAAATAACTTCTTCCCACAACTTTACGCTTACAAGTATCTCCTTAGTTTTTTCTAGCATTTTTGGTATCCAATTACATTTAGGAAATCAGAACACATTCTTTGTTAAAACGAGATTAAGAGCTATATTCTTCTCGTGTCGATAGGATGATCTTTATTGAATGAGTCATAAATTCAGGCCTTTTAATTCGATTTTAAGCATCTACATTAAATTCATTTTTGTAAAACTGTATGTAGTATTCACCAACGATTACAATTGTAAAATTACGATCAAATAATTCGAGTGCGAGAGATGTAGAATTGAATGACTTTTCGATAGCAGCCTTACCTGAAACAATGTATACAGACAGTATGAAATCTATTCCTTGAAACAAAGCTGTTTAAGCTTGTTCCATAACCCAGATTGTATCATATCTAGTCTTGATGTTTCTACTCTTTCAACAGCAGGTATCAGGCACGATGTGCTTTTTATTAGGGTTATTCTGTTGCTTAAAGTTTTATGTCGAGTAAAAATATTCTCTTTCAAGTAGTTAAGTTATCGAGAAATTTGCTGAGCCCTCACAAATGCAAAAATATATTTTTAAATTAAATCCAATCTTCCCGTACGTCAATGAAATTGATGTAAACAATACATCAATTTAGTACATTATGGCTATAAAATCTCAATTTTTATGATTCATTTATATATATTTTATTTGGTCTATTAATATTCTTCCTTCCTACAGGGATGTACATTTCCAACCTCCGAACCTTTGGATATTCTTGGGTAATATAAAGTTTTACATTAGAGATTTTCCGTTATCAAGCGAATTATTAATGAATCATTGACCTACGCGTTGTTTTTGGCAATCTTTCATTCAATGTACTTACCGCTTTCTAATGTACTATTTCAATTCTACTATAAATGCTATTTTAAATTTATTTGTTCCTCGGAAGGATTGCCTATTTTCACTTTATCGTGATGTGTAAAATATGAAGTCAAACATTTTAAGAAGTAGAACTGAGATTTTGCTTCCGCACGAAGCTTTAATCCCATATACAAAGCCCTAATCGGATCACATGTGTTACTTATATTATTTTCAGTTTCAGCTAACGTTGCATGTATTATAAGTACATTCGTTGTAATCTATTGCATGTAGATTGTTATAGTTGGCAATAGATGCTGGTTTAGAAGGATAATGACTTTTTTAGAAATATCTTGTGGTGGCCTGTCGGTGCCTCACTTTTTGCAAGTAATATTGGTTCTGAACACTTCATGGGCTTGGCCGGATCTGGAGCCGCTGCTGGAATTGTTTTCGCTGCTTTTGAAATAAATGCTATTTGGGTACTTCAGGTAAACATGTATTTAATTTTGAACTTGCATTTATCTTTACTACTTTGAGGTTTACATAAAATGTTGTAATGACACAAATGGAAAAACAGCATAAAATAGGAAGTAGTTTTCAAAATGACAACTATGTATGAATTTTGTATGCTTATTATCGTCAACTACAAATGGGCCAATATTAGCCCAATACTAAATGTCAATATTGGTAAACATTGGCACCACTAATGGACTAAAGATGACCCAACAATGCGATGTACTTGGGACATTAGCAGTAAGGAAGGGAGTTTCAGCGCCATAAGGAGGATGAAGGCATTTCTAAGAACTACCATGACAAGATCCTATCTACTTCATGTACACAGCAAGAGGACAGATTCATCGGTGATTCAAGTCATCGCTAATGAATTCGTTTCAGTAAATAAATACAGGCTGCAGATTTTGTGCACTTAGAAAATTGACCGTTTCATTTCGTCAATATCAATTTCGTAAATATGTTTAGAAGTTTCTTTACTATAGCTAAAATATTGTTAACCTGTTAGTGGGTGTTGACATCATATGATGTCCGAACATGTTACATTCTGTCGGCATCACATGATGAATTACTGTTTATTTGTCCGATCAGCGCTGTTATTGACATCATATGATGTTTGCAAAGATGCATGAAGCCTAGTTTCTATCTGGAAGTAAAATTATGCTAAAGTGGTGACACTGTGCATGATAATGCTCAAGTGAGTGGTCAGCATTAACAGGTTAACTGAATAGTTATTTTTTAATATTGGCAAAACGCAACCTGTTTTTAGAATGGTATGAATCAATACTGTTTGCTGACCCTCTCAGTTCCTCCAATCGTTCCTACGTGCCTGTGAGGGAAATGATTAAAGTATGTTCCGGGATATGTTAACCTCTAGAAGTGTGCATATTTATATTTATTGAGCATTTTACATATGGGGTTAACTGAAGACGGAAGGGGTTCGACTACCCAATAAGTATTTCGTATATTACTCATCCAATCAATGCTATCTTGTAATAACTTTGCGCATTTACTTCAAAAATACATCATCATATTGCAAAATATCAAAAATTTTGCTGACGTCGCACTTATCAATGTCAGCTACGCGCAATTTCCCAAACTGAAAGCTCCCTGGTTGATCCATAGCAAGAGCTTGGTAACTTTAACTCGTTTGAAATGATATTCAATGTGCGCGAAGAGTGTTTTGACATACTATATGCATGTAAAATTTTGATTATCTGCTCAATATCTGGAATAGAAATTTAGAAAACTTTTGTCTCACATCTCCTAATCTTGATTAATTTGACTAATTTTCGCTATTTTTTGCCGAAATGTGTAAGCGCAATGTTAAGGTGTTATCGTATTTCTTAATGTTTAGATATATGTTTGATGTAATATTACCCCTTTCTCAATATAATGGGTTAAAATATATGCTAAATTCAATCAAATCTCAGTTTTTCTCACTACTTGGTATACTCATGTGGCTCTAGAGTAGGCAACTGGATTGTGGTTGCGGACCATAGAATTTATGTTTTGGAAAAATGTAAACTTGTTTTTCTACATTAAGGCAATAATGTTTTTTGACCTTTATTGTAACCATATTTGAAGGTCTCACACATTATTGACTTGAGGCTGTAGTAAGCTTTTTTTCATTTATTTTAATAAAACATTTGATTTTATACAATTAAAAATGTAATTTATATATATAATTATATAATTATATAATGAGTTTGAAGGTATCTTCAAACATTACTGGCACGGTTTTACTATTGGATATCCATTATCCTTGAAATGATTATTTAATTCTATAAATTAAGGAAATTAATAGTTAATATATTTTGAGAATTTTCGAAATTTTTTCTTGTAATATTACTACAGTGCGGGTCAAATGTGTTTGCAAGAGAGTGTTTGCCCAATATTTTTCTAAATTGCTAGTAATATGTTAAATATAATGGTTCTTCATGTATGAGAAACAATTACAGGTCATTATTAGGTACTTTGAATATAAAAACTTTCATTAATTTTGTTTGTTTCAGATTTTTACATTTTAAGGTTTGCAAATTATTAAAAAATAACAATTATGGCCAAAGGACAGATGCTAACGGCAAAAGAAAGACAAGAAATTGTTACACTTCTTGCAGATAACAAGTCTACATTGGAAATTTCAAAAATTCTCAAACGAGATCACCGAACTGTGAAGAGATTTGTCAATGACGGTAAGGTTGAAAGAAAGAAACATAAAAAGGGGAGGCCAAGTGTAACCACAAGCAGGGATTTGAGGAAAATTAAAAGATCTTTATAACAGAACCCTCATAGCACTAGCAAGACGATTTTTGACAACGCAAGTGTTACACAAATATCAAAAAGGACAAGAAATCGGATCCTGAAGAAAATGGCGGATCAGAGGTCGCCATTCAAATGCCCTCCTTTGAGTGAAGCGAATGCCAACAAACGAATGTTATGGGCTACAACATTCCTTAAGATCGATTTTCAAAAAGTACATTGGTCAGATGTTTATTTTGAAAAAAAATTATTATAGGCTTGTAAGAAATTTCTACGCAATCAAAAAATACCTATAAAATGTGAGTCATCTTCTGGTTGCAAAGATACCTTAGTTTTGAAAAATTCTATTCTATAATGAAAAATAAACCATCGACAAACATTTTGGCAGAGGCTTTCTAATAAATTTAATTTAGATGTTAGGCTGGTTTTTCTTACCAGTATACATGTCGAGTGGTGTGTTCACAATGCCTGAATACATGAAAAATCGATTCGGGGGACAGCGTATTCGCGTGTACTTAGCCGCAGTTGCAATGTTTGGCTATATCTTGACCAAAATCTCAGTGTCTCTACTCTCTGGCGGCATCTTCATCAAAGTTGCTTTTGACTGGAGCATCTCCACTTCTATTATCACACTTCTCATCATTACAGCCATCTACACTGTGGCAGGTTTTTCATATTTATATTATTTAAGTTTCCCAAAACCAAGCATTCTCTCATTATTATTAAATTCCAGGTAATGTAATGACACTTTGATTTTGAAAGTTAGAAATTTTTTATAAAATATTTTACAGGCTTTGTTTATAACTGAATTTTGTGAAAAAATCAATTTCCACTATGTTGGCAAAATAAAACAATTTTGGCAGCAATAGGCATCGGAGTTGGCAGAATTTCAAAGTATTAGTTTAGTGCTATAATAATTTCATGAAGGTTAACACCGAGCTGGAGGCCTACTGTTTTAGTTTTTTCAATGGGGTTCCGATTTTTTCCAAGATTAAGTTTTTTGTATAAGTTTTAAATGTTCCTTATTCCCTGTTGGTACAGATGCATTAGAACCTGTCATCGGAGCATCGCATTCGTTGCCTTTTCGCCAGTCATTTTTTTGCCAAGATTGGGATATAGACTCCATTCGTTATGAATATCAACAGCTAACTTTTAAAATTGGACTAGTTAATACATAGGTGTCGCCAAATGAAATCCATCAGCTTCTTCTAGGAGCGTTACCAATATAGAAGCCTCCAGCATCACTTCAATTGCGTGGAATTCTCCTCATTTTCAGCGTTTTCTGATTGGACTAAAAGCGATTAGGCTCGTCTCTACATTTTGGCTCTGATTTCCATAATCGTATTGTAGAGCCTTATCGTTCTTTCATACTTGTAAGTAAATCTATTCTCTTCTGCGGTCAGTCATCTACTGTAGTACATGAAATTTTCGGTAGATAAGATCACATTGGCCTGATATTGTTTTACTTCTAGCCTTAACTGTATTGTGTGACATGCACGAAACATTTTCAAAAGTTCTGCAGCTTTCATCATGTTTGAAGTATTGTCAGTTGCTACTCCTTCGCATTTCTCAACTTCAATCCTTGTCATTGTAGTAATTTTGCAACCTCCATCGCAATATTACCTCCAGAGATGCATAAAATTCACTCATTGGTTGGAATTACCCCATTGCAATAAGTGTTAAGTTCAAAATTTCGGCCAACAAAGCGTACTGTTTCCTTCAACAATTTTTTTTGGAAACTGATTTCTAAAAGTTAAAGATAAGTACGAAGTGTTCCCAGCTAAGAGATAAAGTCGTAGCCAACGTCCGGTCTCAATTATTAATAATTTGCGGTGTCAATTTTAAGCAAAATTTATTACTCGTTTGCCATTCTTATGAATAGATCACAAATTCGGTCACCAGTCTATTTAAATCAAACCAAATTTAGTTTCATCTGTCAGCACTAGATGCCATTAATTGTGCTCATACTTTTCAATATTTGATTTAAAGTCACCTAGAAAAAAAATACGCCAAGAGCACCTTGTGGTCTTTTTTGACCCCACGTAATTTTTAGCAGATAATAACCAAAGCATAGCCATTAACAAACTAGAAATCGAAAACAAAAATTTTATTGATAATGTTCATGCTGAACAGTTATGACATTTGATGAAACATGAAGCATGAAGGTTGGATACTTTTTTGTCGTCACCTCGACTACGCCCAATGCACTTCGCTCGCTTACCTTCACTTGCAGGAACAACAGCCTGTATGAGCTGCCACAATTGATGCTGTTCTTGCTTGCTGAAATGGCAGCCTGTTTTATGTAATCGCGAACAAGGGTAACGGATATGCCAGTTCATAAGAATATTCTTTTAAATTCCAATTAGGGATGATATTGCCATCTTTGTCTGGTCCAGTTGCTTTAGCACAGTTATCTATTGATACTGAGACATCGTCTTTGTACTGAGTGGTCCATCATCAAGAAATTGAATTCATAAATTAATGAAAATAAGTTTATATCTTTATCACTCAAAAGCTTATGAAGTCCTTGATATCTTGTATAACAAAGAGCACAATTGAAACAGTTGAAATAGTTTGATGACGTTTTCTTTACCCATAAGTTTAAAATTTTACTTTATTTTTTGTTAAATAGATTAACAATCGTGAATACTTCGTTGCTTGCAATCGATCATAGAATTTTCATTTGGGAATACAGTATCTATTATACAAACTTTTTTTATTGTGTGTTTTTGTTCAGTTTGTGAGCTTAGGTGGTTTGGCGGCTGTCATCTACACCGATGCTGTGCAGTGCCTAATAATGTTAGTTGGTGCTTGTATTCTCATGTTTACCAGTTTTCGTGAAATTGGTGGGTATAATCAACTGGAACGCAAATTCGGTTCTGCTATTCCATCAATAACGACCTCCAGTAGTGGGGTAGACTACTCATCTTGTGGTAATATTTTAGAAATTCCCATACATGGATCGATTTCTATATATAAACTCGTAGGATGTGCTGGATCCGTTTTTGTACATTTCTTTATCCGTCCATAAATTTTTTATTCTTTTCGACATACAATTTTACACATAATTTCTAATCATTGTTTTCATTGTTGGCTTGTATGACAGTGTGACAATGAAATTTGCTTGCCTTTCGTCTGACACAGCCCAGCACTGTAATCATTCTAAAAATGAGGTAAAAAATCATTATAGTAAGCCACCTTTATGAAGTGAATACAGAAATGGGAGTGTCAAATTTAAAGAATTGGCAATTGGCTTATTAGAAGACCATAAATTTTAATACAAAAACCTTTTCTAATATATATATGTAAGCAAGCACATGGTCATTTCTAAGTTAGTTAAATCGATATATAATTGGCAATGGTAATTAATTAAAATGCGAAGGAAATTTCTCATGTTCTAATAAGCACGTTTAAGAAAAAATTTCACACAATATTTTGTATCAATTTTTACCAATATTTATTCAAACTAGCATTTAAGTGATGTAGTCTTGAATGTGAAAGTTTAAAATATTAAACATGCACCCCACTGAGATACAAATTTGAATTTATTTGATAATTGTATTTAAGAATGTACTTGCAGTTCTTTCTCATTTCTTTTTTGGATTTGGGTGCCTTCTTTTAAATATATAATCTATAGATACTGTGGTCAGCTGAATTGATTGGCAAATCATTTCAGATCCATTTCTATGTTTGAATTTCTCGATTAAATTTTTTCTAGGGGTTGAAAATTTTTTAAGCATTTGATATTTTATAGATAATAATAAATATAATTTAACTTAAGTCTAATATATAAAAGAATTACGTAAATTTTTTAGAAATTTTTCATGACAAGTGTTGTTTCAGTTTCACTTTTAGTTTTACATACTATCAAATTTGGGAGATTAAACAGTCAAACTTGATAGCATTTGTTCTCAAGATTGGAAACAACCGGTTTTAACAATTGTAAGCTACTCGAAAGTTTTTATTTAAGTATCGAGAGAGTTTATTCTCAAATGGCAACATTCTTTAACAAAACCACGCGCTATGCAAATGCAGCGTTTGCAATGTAAAACTAGCAATCAAGTAATATTCATTTCATATATTCAATCAACCAAGACAGTCAAAATATATTACCTGCCTGTCAGCAACTTACTTATTTTTGTAATAATGCTTAGAAACACATGTTTCACTCAATGCATTATTTTTTATGGTCCCTGTTTATACTTGTGTTAATAACTCACCAGCAAATACCCTAATACAAAGACGTGGTCACGGGGACTGGTCAGGGCTATAAGCTGTTTTCTGTGTCCATGCAACTGTTCGATTTACAAAAATGAATAAATCATATAAACGAATGAAATCATCAAACCTACATATGAAGGACTAGCTAAAATCATAGAAAAGCATAGGTCTCTACCTGAGCTATTTTAGCCCCCTCCCAGATATTTGTAGCTGGACACGCCACTGCCCTAATAATGCGGAACCGGGACTGTTTCCCCAAATTTCTCCTTGCACGATCTCAAGACATTAGGAATTTTTCTATTAAATTCCCAAAAAATTTTCCTTTGTACAAAAAAAATTTGTTTGCTTTTTTAAACCAAAAAATAAAAAATCTGTAAAACAGAAGTTGATATTTGACTTTATTATATTATTTATTATTCAGTAAATAAATAACACTGATTCAAATAAGTCTTTCGCATACTAGTTACATTTATTCAAAAGCAGTGGGGTACGTGGGGAGGGGGGTGGACTTGGTGAAATGTCCCCCTCCCGTCGTCAGGTTCCAAATTTGATTTTTAAAAAATTGAAAAATTTAAAATCTAGGATCGTGAAATGCATTTTTAGGGTCTATTTTCGCAATATTTTCAAAAATTGGGTAATGACGATGATGAACCTCCCGTCAGAAAATCCTGCGTACGCCCCTGTTCAAAAGCAACAATTTTCTTTATTGTAACTAAGTTTCCTCAATTTTTTATACGTAGTGATTACCGTGCTACCCTACATTGCACATTTGAAAAACCGTCATCTCTGTTTGGGAGGACTTTTGCAAATAGAACATTACTAACGTTCAATCACACTCTATTATGTTTTGTGCAACCATGTAGGGTTCAGACTTTCTATTCGCTCGCTCAGTCGTTTGTGTAAATATAGATTTCAAAGTTTCAACGACGGAAGCTTCAAACACAGTTTTGTCGTGCTATGTGTGCTTAACACCACAACTATATATCAAATATTCTAATGTACATTTGTTAGTTCCTTTATTGTAACGAATAAGAATATTTTTTTAAAATTCTCACCAATACAATTATTAATTTTTCTCTGCGTTTTTCGAATGATTAAAATTTCGGAGTTGTAATTTAAATACAAGGTCTCAGTTAAGATGTCTCTCAAATAACAATCCGTCTTAAAAAATAATTCTGTTGGACAAATCTAACAAGCTAATGCAAATAATGAGGTTTTTATAATTTATTACTAAAAATGTGGAATTCTGTTAAATACAGGTTTAAAAAAATTGCCACAAAGTATTTGAAACATTTTTTTAGTTCTAAAATATTTTTTGCTTGATCTGTTTTCTACAAATGTCAAGTGCATACCCTTCCTAAAAAATTTTCAGCAATTTTTATTGGTTACTGATTAATTGCGGAATTGTGATAAATTTGCATTAAGGATGGCGCAAACTATTAAATTATTTAAAATTTTTCCTAAACATTTATTAAATTTTGAAATGCTTACATTTTAAATATGTTTTGTATGATAAAATATTTCAATTACCTTATTACTTAGATAAGCTATTCGAAAAGCAAATTTTTACGTTGTATTGTATACAAAGCATTCATTTTGGAAAAATGCATTTTTAAACTTAAAAGTCAAAGCATACAATTTGGCTGACATAACTTAAATTTACTTCTTTCTATATAATTGATTACAGAAATTAAAACTGTTATTTTAACTCTATTCATTTGCTCGAAATAAAATTTTAAAATTTGATTATCTATCAGGGTGGATGTATTAAAAAAGTGAATCTCAAGAAATAACTTTGTTCAGGATGTTAGCGCTACCTGAGAATCTGGAACTGCATTGAAGTGTCTGGAAATGCTGGTTTTTGTGTGTCAAATTCATTGTCTGGTCTATTCTTTTGATTGCAATTTTAATTTCATACGTATTTGAAGATGGCTGCTTCAACTA
>CABFPE010000023.1:1841284-1851706 GCA_900660155.1 Hofstenia miamia
TGTTCTTGTTCGACCTAACTATTCCTGCCGAATATCTCAACACTGGTATCGCCCATGTATTAATTGCTTTTATACTATTCTGCCCATTCAATGCTGACTTCTGTAGTACCTTCCTTACTCTCCTATTGTATTCTTTTCTTAACCTCATCCTCATTTCCTCATGATCTGTTCTATCTTTCTCTATCACACCTAAGTACGTGTACCCCTCTTTGACTTCCTCAATCTTATCCCCACTGCTCGTCCTTAAACCATCCCCATCCAAAAACTTACCTCTAGTAATTATCACTGCCACACACTTTCCTAATCTAACTCTGAATCTCTGCTTGCCTTCTCCAATATTTCCACTTACTTCTGCAACATCTTCCTTGAACTAGCATACATCTTCAGGTCGTCCATGTAACACAGGTGACTCACTACTCTAACATTCTTCTCCAACTTATACCCTATACCTGTCTCCTTTAACTTTTCTGTGATGGGGTTTAAGCTAACTACAAACAACAATGGTGCTAAGTTGTCTCCCTGAAATATGCTTCGCCTAAACCTCAACCTGTGTCCGTCTATCTCAGTTTGCCAATTTCCCATCTCCATCTCTAGAAACTCATCCCATTTCCGTGAAACTCCATTGGCCTCTAGCGTCCTCAATACTCAATACCCACCTATGTGATATGCTGTCATGCGCCTTCCTGTATTCTATCCATGCCATTCTTCTACAATTCTCCACTACTGCCTGGTCTATTAACAACTGAGCTTTTTATCCTCTCGTCTTTGTCCAACATCAATTCTGCTCCTCTGGTATCAACCTGTTCTGTTCTAAGTAACATGCCAGCCTACTTGAAATCACAGAAGTTAGCAATTTCCAAGTTGTTGGCAAACATGTTATTGGCCTGAAGTTGCTTGCCTCACTACCTGCATCTGCTCTCTTTATCTCTGGTCCCTCACTTCCCCATATATTTTCCCAGAACCTTACTGCGTCCTCACCTGCTCTAGCTGTAGCCTTTTCTCCTGCATCTAGTTCTTTGTAGAATCTTCCTTCTTGGGTCTCAAACTTCATTTTGTCTCTTGCCTGCTTGGCCCTTGCCCTATATTTTCTAAGTTTCTCAGCTTCTGCAACTAATCTCTGCTTAAGCTCTTCTCTTGCAGTTTCTATAGTCTTCCTCTTACCTACCCTGCACCTGTCCTGTATCGCCTTATTTGTCCTGATCTTCCCTAATTGCTGCCTAATCTTTGCCACTTTGTTCTCAATTCTTCAGCACCTCCCATGCGCCTGCATACACTAACCTATTTATCTCTGTTACACTCTTAGCATCTATCCTTTCTAATACTTTGTTAACCTTTGTTGTTTCTACTGTTAACTTACTTCTCTTAATGCCTCTTGGTACTGGCAACCTACTTTTGTCTTCTATTTCTTTCTTCATCCTTTCCCTGATTGCTGCCTCTGTTTCAACAGCTGTGGTTTCTTTTTTTCCCACTACTTCTGCTATTACATCTGCCACTTCATTTTCTTTTTGCTTCGTCTTTTCAGCTCTTCTTTTTCCTTATTCTCATCCAACTTCAACTTTTTTACCTGACCTGCAAGCCTCTGCTCTGTAACTTCTAATTCTGTTTCTTCTTTTTTCCATTCTTCAACATTCTCTTCCTATAACCCCTCTCATCTGGTTTGCTTTTTCCTCAACACTCCAATGATATCCTGTTCTGTGTGGATCCTATACTGCCACTACTCGAGTCCACACTCCCGATTGTGGAGTCCGCCTGTTGGCCGGAGATTCTTCGCACCCTCTGACCATTTAAGACTTGCCGGGGACTGAGGGTTCGTAGTAAAAATTTGTATTGGCTCCTATAATTTCGAATAAACCGCTTGTATTTGTTAGACTTTATTTTGTTATCTCTATAAATTGTAAAATAATTTGATCTTATTAGAATTGCAAACTTTGCTGTTAGAAGCCTGCTGTAAAATTTTTAATACTATTGGAATTGTGTTACTAATGCAATATTATCCAATTAAGCTTTTTTCATACTTAAATGATAAGTACATATGAAATATTTCAAATATATAGCTGATTTCCATGTCGTTTTTAGAATGAATCAAGACGATCTTATTGACATTGGCGTAATTATAGGATATTTTGTAATTATATCATTAGTTGGAATTTGGACAATATGTAAACCAAATCGTGGAACTTCAAAGGGTTATTTCTTGGCGGGCAGGTGCGTATTATTAGACTACAAATTGTAGTATTATTATTATTATTATTATTATTATTATTATTATTATTATAACCTATTATTTTTGTAAAGTTGATTTTGTTTAAAAAAAACTTGCGGATATTCTGAAATATTTCAAAGTTTGGCATGTCGAAATAAAAATCTTTGCTGTTATATGTCGATTTTTATTCATACTTAATCTTTGAAGTATTGACCTGATCTAATTCATTTATCGTATTCAACTGACATTCCCATTCTTCGTTACTGTCAAGTTGGTTTAAGCTTTATTTATGAATTATAGGTGCTTGATATACTTGTTGAATCAATTCTATAACATTTTGGTTTAAAGGTAAATATAATTAAAGGATTTCGCGGCAATTCCACAAAAATGCGATCCATTTTCACTTTTGTTGTTAAAAAAATTTTATACTTTAAAACTAACATTTCTTTAGTAATCAACGTGCATTACTTCTCAATCAGGCAGCTCTTCTGATCTAAATCGAGTTATGTTACTTTATTAACTTAATAGAATTCTATCAAATATTTACTTAATCAGGTAATTTGTTGAGGTGAATGAGGAAGTATTGTCATCTCTAATGGCTGAATATTCTTTATTTCAACATTTTGATTCTATTATCTTTATGCAAATGATGGCTCTTTCCAATGAGATATTTGTCCATTTAATTACTCTACAGCAAATTTTGACAAATCTGTCATCTCTCCTTGATTTGCTATTTATGGTTTCAATAGCTTTGTCCAATATAAAAAATTTGACAGTGTTTGCTTTTCTTATGGAATTTCCCAAAGTACATTTTGAACCGTCTCTGAGTCGAAAATTCCTATAAAACAAGGCGCCTCTCTGTTTTTGCTTAAAGAATATTAAACTGAATTGAAGTTTTTGTAAGCATTAATTGGAGCATAGAATCATTTTTCTAATAATTGTATCAATTATTTGGAATTTTATAGAGAAGCCAATATAGCGCTTTTTAAAATTATATTTTACTCAACAATGCTTGAAGAAATACTAAATGTTAAAGCTTTACAATTTATATAGCTTTTTAATTTTATTCACATTTGTACAGTTTGCTGCGTTCCAAAAATATCAGCTGATATTGACGAAAACAAATAGTTTAACAGTAATGAAACTGTTGCAAACTGTTAAATTTGAACTCAACAAAGCGCCTCTTATATTTATGTATATGTAACTGTGACCATAGAGGTGGCATAGTTTGAATTTTTTAATATTTTTTTTGGCTTTGAAGAAGAACATTGTAATCGAGCATTATATGTATCTAGCTACAACAAATTATTCAACAATGTAAGCATTATTTAGGTGATTAGTTGGAGTGTTACTAATAATTTGATTGAACATTTTATTAAAAAAAGTGATTTATCAAAAATTTAAGAGAAATTATACAAAAATACACTCATATGAAAGGTGTTTTAGCGCATTTTTGTATGAAAATTCATCAATAATGCTCTTGAAATCAAGTACAAGAAGGAGGTTATTTTCAATTCACAGTTCCCTTGA
Organism: Hofstenia miamia; assembly: GCA_900660155.1. Lineage (NCBI taxonomy): Eukaryota > Metazoa > Xenacoelomorpha > Acoela > Hofsteniidae > Hofstenia > Hofstenia miamia. Next base: position 1,845,018 of record CABFPE010000023.1, read on the forward strand.
ACTGTTCACGACCATCAAAGGAAAGTGCAGACGGAGACGATATTCTGGAAAAGCTCTCGCAATCTATCACGTCACAAGAGTTGAAATAATTGGAGTTCGTAGCTAACTCTTTGTGACTTAACTGCAACACCTGTTGAGAAAAATGCTGCAAACTGAATAAGGTATAAGCAAAGTTCGTGATCAAACTCATTTGAATTAGCTTCTGCAATTTTTGTGGCACAAGTTTGTAAACCGACTGGTTCCAGATAATCAATATTACGTATAATTGATATTCAACGCCTTATAAATGGCAGTCGACAAATTGTCGATTATGCAGAGAAAAACTCGTGTATAAAAGCACTCATGAGGCTGCTGCACAGTGTCTTCTGTTGCTCCGTTGACGATTCTGTGTTCTGACAGAAGTATGTTCAGTGGAACCTGATATTTGTTTGCCAGCATCTTATTGCTTTCAAGATTGATCTCTCTACGCTTGTAAAAGCTCTTGAGTGAGGTTATCTCCTGAACTGCATGATTTGTGCTCATTGATGGTCTTTTAGCAATTTACTAGTGCTTTAGAACAGGAAAAATCCTCATGAGAAGGCTGGCAAGATCTCCAACCAAGATCTACTCAGAACTCACGCTTATTGTTCAGTGACATCTAACTACTTTTCAGTTATGAATACTTTTCTTTCATACGTGTTCAAATGCTCTTGCTTCTCTTTTTCAAAATATTTACTTCCAATATCACAATTTTACCCTCAATCTCATTTATCCACAAATGTTGCAGTAGGCGCAGTATTCTCGTTGTCACTTCGGTACTTTTTGAAAGAATGTTTAAATCAATCTAATTTTAGCTGACTGTTCCCGAGAAGCTCGAACTTTTGTGTCAATGCGTTGACTTTTTACAAGGTACCAAATAAAAATTAGTAACTGAATGCTTTTTTCTCGAAATACAGTAAGCAATGTAAATTTCAGAGATTTTATAATCATACATTCCGAAATCTGTTATGCTATTGTATAGATTAACAACTTCCAATCGCTGCTATATTGTACATAACGGCTAAGTTTACAACAAGTCAATTTTTGTAGAAAATTTTAAAAAATTATCTTATGAGTACGACTTTTTAGCACCTAAGAAATGAGCATATCTTATTTTTTGTTTATCCTGCCTCGGATACCTTGTTAAAAAAAATTGCCGTACCACAATTACTAAGATATAGTGGTAGGGTCCTTATGATATAGGGCTGGGTTTGGCTAGGCACCAGCTTAGTCAGCTTAAATTTTGAAACGAGTTTGGCAGAGGGAAAGTATATAGACATTTGAAAGCATGAGTTAGCAATAATTCCTGAATATTTAATGTACTTGTTGGTATTCTGACGAAACTTATCCAAAGGAATAAGTGAGGTAGCAGAAAACTCTCGTAACATAACTTCTTCCCACGACTTTACGCTTACAAGTATCTCCTTAGTTTTTTCTAGCATTTTTGGTATTCAATGACATTTAGGAAATCAGAACACAATCTTTGTTAAAACGAGATTAAGATCTACATACTTTTCGTGTCGATAGGGTGATCTTTATTGAATGAGTCATAAATTCAGGCCTTATAATTTGATTTTAAGAATGTACTGTAAACTTCATTTTTGTAAAACTTTATGTATCAGCAAAGATTAGAATTTTAAAATTTGGATCAAATAATTTGAGGGCGAGAGATGTAGAATTGAATAACTTTTCGATAACAGCATTACTTGAAACAATGTATACAGGCAATATGAAATCTATTCCTTAAAACAAAGCTGTTTAAGCTTGTTCCATAACCCAGATTGTATCATATCTAGTCTTTGATGTTTCTACTCTTTTAACAGCAGGTATTAGGCACGATGTGCTTTTTATTAGGGTTATTCTGTTGCTAAAAGCTTTATGTCGAGTTTGAAATGTCCAATTTCTCTAAAAATATTCTCTTTCAATCAGTTAAGTTATCGAGAAATTTGCTGATCCCTCACAAATGTGATTTTTGTTTAATTGCAAAAATATATTTATACATTTAATCCAATCTTCCCGTCAATTTTTATGACTCATTTTATATATATTTTATTTGGTCTATTAATATTCCAATCCTACATGGATGTACATTTCCAACTTCCGAACTTTTGGATATTCTTGGCTAATATAAAGTTTTACATTAGAGACTTTCCGTTATCAAGCGAATTATTAATGAATCATTGACCTACGCGTTGTTTTTGGCAATCTTTCATTCAATGTACTTACCGCTTTCTAATGTACTATTTCAATTCTAATATAAATGCTATTTTAAATTTATTTGTTCCTCGGAAGGATTGCCTATTTTCACTTTATCGTGATGTGTAAAATATGAAGTCAAACATTTTAAGAAGTAGAACTGAGATTTTGCTTCCGCACGAAGCTTTAATCCCATATACAAAGCCCTAATCGGATCACATGTGTTACTTATATTATTTTCAGTTTCAGCTAACGTTGCATGTATTATAAGTACATTCGTTGTAATCTATTGCATGTAGATTGTTATAGTTGGCAATAGATGCTGGTTTAGAAGGATAATGACTTTTTTAGAAATATCTTGTGGTGGCCTGTCGGTGCCTCACTTTTTGCAAGTAATATTGGTTCTGAACACTTCATGGGCTTGGCCGGATCTGGAGCCGCTGCTGGAATTGTTTTCGCTGCTTTTGAAATAAATGCTATTTGGGTACTTCAGGTAAACATGTATTTAATTTTGAACTTGCATTTATCTTTACTACTTTGAGGTTTACATAAAATGTTGTAATGACACAAATGGAAAAACAGCATAAAATAGAAAGTAGTTTTCAAAATGACAACTATGTATGAATTTTGTTTGCTTATTATCGTCAACTACAAATGGGCCAATATTAGCCCAATACTAAATGTCAATATTGGTAAACATTGGCACCACTAATGGACTAAAGATGACCCAACAATGCGATGTACTTGGGACATTAGCAGTAAGGAAGGGAGTTTCAGCGCCATAAGGAGGATGAAGGCATTTCTAAGAACTACCATGACAAGATCCTATCTACTTCATGTACACAGCAAGAGGACAGATTCATCGGTGATTCAAGTCATCGCTAATGAATTCGTTTCAGTAAATAAATACAGGCTGCAGATTTTGTGCACTTAGAAAATTGACCGTTTCATTTCGTCAATATCAATTTCGTAAATATGTTTAGAAGTTTCTTTACTATAGCTAAAATATTGTTAACCTGTTAGTGGGTGTTGACATCATATGATGTCCGAACATGTTACATTCTGTCGGCATCACATGATGAATTACTGTTTATTTGTCCGATCAGCGCTGTTATTGACATCATATGATGTTTGCAAAGATGCATGAAGCCTAGTTTCTATCTGGAAGTAAAATTATGCTAAAGTGGTGACACTGTGCATGATAATGCTCAAGTGAGTGGTCAGCATTAACAGGTTAACTGAATAGTTATTTTTTAATATTGGCAAAACGCAACCTGTTTTTAGAATGGTATGAATCAATACTGTTTGCTGACCCTCTCAGTTCCTCCATTCGTTCCTACGTGCCTGTGAGGGAAATGATTAAAGTATGTTCCGGGATATGTTAACCTCTAGAAGTGTGCATATTTATATTTATTGAGCATTTTACATATGGGGTTAACTGAAGACGGAAGGGGTTCGACTACCCAATAAGTATTTCGTATATTACTCATCCAATCAATGCTATCTTGTAATAACTTTGCGCATTTACTTCAAAAATACATCATCATATTGCAAAATATCAAAAATTTTGCTGACGTCGCACTTATCAATGTCAGCTACGCGCAATTTCCCAAACTGAAAGCTCCCTGGTTGATCCATAGCAAGAGCTTGGTAACTTTAACTCGTTTGAAATGATATTCAATGTGCGCGAAGAGTGTTTTGACATACTATATGCATGTAAAATTTTGATTATCTGCTCAATATCTGGAATAGAAATTTAGAAAACTTTTGTCTCACATCTCCTAATCTTGATTAATTTGACTAATTTTCGCTATTTTTTGCCGAAATGTGTAAGCGCAATGTTAAGGTGTTATCGTATTTCTTAATGTTTAGATATATGTTTGATGTAATATTACCCCTTTCTCAATATAATGGGTTAAAATATATGCTAAATTCAATCAAATCTCAGTTTTTCTCACTACTTGGTATACTCATGTGGCTCTAGAGTAGGCAACTGGATTGTGGTTGCGGACCATAGAATTTATGTTTTGGAAAAATGTAAACTTGTTTTTCTACATTAAGGCAATAATGTTTTTTGACCTTTATTGTAACCATATTTGAAGGTCTCACACATTATTGACTTGAGGCTGTAGTAAGCTTTTTTTCATTTATTTTAATAAAACATTTGATTTTATACAATTAAAAATGTAATTTATATATATAATTATATAATTATATAATGAGTTTGAAGGTATCTTCAAACATTACTGGCACGGTTTTACTATTGGATATCCATTATCCTTGAAATGATTATTTAATTCTATAAATTAAGGAAATTAATAGTTAATATATTTTGAGAATTTTCGAAATTTTTTCTTGTAATATTACTACAGTGCGGGTCAAATGTGTTTGCAAGAGAGTGTTTGCCCAATATTTTTCTAAATTGCTAGTAATATGTTAAATATAATGGTTCTTCATGTATGAGAAACAATTACAGGTCATTATTAGGTACTTTGAATATAAAAACTTTCATTAATTTTGTTTGTTTCAGATTTTTACATTTTAAGGTTTGCAAATTATTAAAAAATAACAATTATGGCCAAAGGACAGATGCTAACGGCAAAAGAAAGACAAGAAATTGTTACACTTCTTGCAGATAACAAGTCTACATTGGAAATTTCAAAAATTCTCAAACGAGATCACCAAACTGTGAAGAGATTTGTCAATGACGGTAAGGTTGAAAAAAAGAAGCGAATGCCAAGAAGGGCAAGTAATGGACTACAACATATCTTAAGACCGATTTTCAAAAAGTACTTTGGTCAGATGTTTATTTTGAAAAAAATTATTATAGGCTTGTAAGAAATTTCGACGCAATCAAAAATTACCTATAAAATGTGAATCATCTTCTGGTTGCAAAGATACCTTAGTTCTGAAAAATTCTATTCTATAATGAAAAATAAATCATCGACAAACATTTTGGCAACGGCTTTCTAATAAATTTAATTTAGATGTTAGGCTGGTTTTTCTTACCAGTATACATGTCGAGTGGTGTGTTTACAATGCCTGAATACATGAAAAATCGATTCGGGGGACAGCGTATTCGCGTGTACTTAGCCGCAGTTGCAATGTTTGGCTATATCTTGACCAAAATCTCAGTGTCTCTACTCTCTGGCGGCATCTTCATCAAAGTTGCTTTCGATTGGAGCATCTCCACTTCTATTATCACACTTCTCATCATTACAGCCATCTACACTGTGGCAGGTTTTTCATATTTATATTATTTAAGTTTCCCAAAACCAAGCATTCTCTCATTATTATGTAATGACACTTTGATTTTGAAAGTTAGAAATTTTTTATAAAATATTTTACAGGCTTTGTTTATAACTGAATTTTGTGAAAAAATCAATTTCCACTATGTTGGCAAAATAAAACAATTTTGGCAGCAATAGGCATCGGAGTTGGCAGAATTTCAAAGTATTAGTTTAGTGCTATAATAATTTCATGAAGGTTAACACCGAGCTGGAGGCCTACTGTTTTAGTTTTTTCAATGGGGTTCCGATTTTTTCCAAGATTAAGTTTTTTGTATAAGTTTTAAATGTTCCTTATTCCCTGTTGGTACAGATGCATTAGAACCTGTCATCGGAGCATCGCATTCGTTGCCTTTTCGCCAGTCATTTTTTTGCCAAGATTGGGATATAGACTCCATTCGTTATGAATATCAACAGCTAACTTTTAAAATTGGACTAGTTAATACATAGGTGTCGCCAAATGAAATCCATCAGCTTCTTCTAGGAGCGTTACCAATATAGAAGCCTCCAGCATCACTTCAATTGCGTGGAATTCTCCTCATTTTCAGCGTTTTCTGATTGGACTAAAAGCGATTAGGCTCGTCTCTACATTTTGGCTCTTCTCTCCATTATCGCTCTGATTTCCATAATCGTATTGTAGAGCCTTATCGTTCTTTCATACTTGTAAGTAAATCTATTCTCTTCTGCGGTCAGTCATCTATTTTCGTACATGAAATTTTCGGTAGATAAGATCACATTGGCTCTAGCCTTAACTGTATTGTGTGACATGCACGAAACATTTTCAAAAGTTCTGCAGCTTTCATCATGTTTGAAGTATTGTCAGTTGCTACTCCTTCGCATTTCTCAACTTCAATCCTTGTCATTGTAGTAATTTTGCAACCTCCATCGCAATATTACCTCCAGAATGCTCCACATTCATCTCATTGGTTGGAATTACCCCATTGCAATAAGTGTTAAGTTCAAAATTTCGGCCAACAAAGCGTACTGTTTCCTTCAACAATTTTTTTTGGAAACTGATTTCTAAAAGTTAAAGATAAGTACGAAGTGTTCCCAGCTAAGAGATAAAGTCGTAGCCAACGTCCGGTCTCAATTATTAATAATTTGCGGTGTCAATTTTAAGCAAAATTTATTACTCGTTTGCCATTCTTATGAATAGATCACAAATTCGGTCACCAGTCTATTTAAATC
>CABFPE010000023.1:1851934-1863334 GCA_900660155.1 Hofstenia miamia
TGAAAGTTGATAGCAAAATAACAGATTTATTGTGCGTGGTAGGTAAGAGGCCATGGTTTTGTTTTCTGTGAACCCAAAGGGTGAGGCAAAAACAGCACGATTTCGATCAGGCAAAGACTCTAGCGGAATTTCCGGTTTTGATTTACGCATTGCTCTTACCAATATTAATTTTTCTTTAATAAGGACGTCGGCCAAAGATACACTGTTAAAAAAATTATCTGTAGTGACGTTTAGCAATGATCCAATAAGATGTTTTGTTAGAATGATTTGTTTTCAACGCACGCCCAAACTTTTATACAGTATTTTCCTGGTTTGGAATGCATGTAAGTATGATAACTACAGTTACCGCGAAAGGTCACCAACTGTTCATCTACTACGACAGATTTGGATACCAAATAATTATCAGTACACTTCTTCACAAACATTTGAAAAATATTTGAGATAGCAAGATAGCATCCGTTTTGTCGCCTTGCTGTAGCCACTCAATTCTAGTAACTGGATTATCAAAGCACAATGACATTCGCATCTGCTTGAAACGTCTGCAGGACATTGTTGCTCGAAAAATTAGAAGTCCATATTCAGCCTCCCAAAATTCGTCTATTTTTACGCGTTTTGACCGTGACATTCCAGCAGCAATTAGCAAACCAATATAAGCCATAAGGGTGTATTTATCAATTATCGGCCAGTCGTCAAACAAAATTTGACCTCTATTGTTAGTTCGAAGCAATACCTCAGTAATAATTTAATCAGTAAAAAAGTGTATGAAAGCTTCAGGAGCAGTATTGAAAACAACGTTATCACGTACACGAGATACAGTGCTTGTGGATCATATATTATGAGAAGGTGTCCTTCCAGAAGAACGTGGACATCGCTTTGACCACAACCATTTCCCATCGTTTGAAATAAACGAATTCTCATTATTATTATTCTCCTGATCAGCACTTCAAGTTCTATGTTCACATTCAGAAATATCAGTAGCATCATCTTCATCTATATCGATATCATCACTTTCATAATCGTCAGTTTCAACATTGTCATTAAACTCATCATCGCTTATATATCACATTTCATTATTGTCATCTAATTCTTCCATAAATATGTTCACTAATTCTGGAGCTGCAAACTTAGCAGCCCGTGGAAAATATTAATTCAATTTTAAGTAAAATGTGCTAAACAGACATTATATATAGCGTAAATGGCACCTTATGGTATTTTTTGACCACAGATCAAAATTGGTTGCTCAGTTCGAAAAATATATATAGCAGCAAGACGTCACAACAAGAATTTCGTTTTATAGACATTTTTACTAAAAGTCATTTAATGTGACACTGATGCGCTGTGAAGGAACGAATACTGAAGGAAGTGAAACAGTGGGGTCAAAATGACCCCCAAGGTGCCGTTCGAGTGTTAAATCATCCCTTTACAAGCAAAAGGTCGCGTAACTATACTCTTGCGAAAATTGGGCATAAATTAAAATCTCTCTTCAAACGCTATCTTCCCTAAGCTAAATATATATAATATTCAATTTCTCATTCGTTAGTTAGTTTGCTGTCATGCTAAAATACATATTTATTTCAAAAACTTTGTAAATACAAGCAATCTATTCCATTACCTTATGTTTCTAAAGGGTGTTGCTATTTTCTATGCATATTAAATACCTAAAAAATAATAATAATAATATTAATAATTAATGTATTTCAGTACCTGTGGCATGGGTCGAAATGGGTCAAAACAAATAAAACAATAAACGGTTATCAAGTGTGTCTTTTGCTTATTCGCATAAAAATGATGAAGGAACTTGCTGCTCTATCAGAATGAACTCCGATGTCGTAAGTATTATATTTGCGCAGAGGATAAGGAAGCTCTCTCTCTCTGATTAGGAATGAGATAATGGATTGGGTGGGAATCTTTTTGCAATCGCTCCGCAGCAAATGGCAGTACTCCTCTCCAATTTGTAATATTGCTTACCTGTTAATTGATTATGTCATAATAATGCGCATTACGTCAGGATAAGCCAAATCATCGTTGTGTATATAATGAAAGTTTTCTCATATGAGTTGATGTTTCGCAAAAGAAAGCTGAGAAAATGAAATTTTTTGGAGGCTTTCTTGACGATGTAGTTGCTATTTCCATTCCATTTTACATCGAACTGAAAGAAGACTCCCAAGACCCTGGTAACTTTAACTCGTTTGAAATGATATTCATTATGTTTAATTTCTAATGGTGGTTTGAAATCTGTCAAAAAGAGATATCGTTAGTTGGTGACATTTATTTGGGTTCAAATGTATTTCATGATCATTACACCAATCTTTCCCATTTAGAAACAGTGGCATAGCCTGACTGCTGCCGTGTTTCTATACAATGTTCCACGCTGTAATGTCGTCCACATACTTCAGTCTGTTGTAGTAGGTTATAATTAAGCTGTTTATTATAAGCAGAAACAACTAAGGACCTAGCTTATTTCCCAGTAAAACCCTGCCATGATATGTTTCCAATCAGATATCGTGTATCAGGCATACGAATGCGTTGCTTACAATTTGTTAAAGATAAGATCCAATTTATTACGTAGCTGTTAATTCCACATTCACTAAGCTTCTCTTTCAGCATAGTGTGTCTGATTAAATCAAAAGCTTTCTTTACTTCGAACAATATCGGTCTTATGTTACAATTGCTTCCATCCAATTCACTAAATAGTTTATGATCCATATCAACTAGAGCAGTAACAGTTGATCTTCCGCACCAAACTGTTGAGGATCGAGATCAGCTAGAATCTTAGGTTTGAGTTCATTCTGGAGAATAATATTCTCAACTATTTTTGATAGTGGTGACGTCATTGAAATGGGTCTAATATCACCTGTAGGTGATCGAATGGGGCTTGTTTTTCCAAGCAGATAGTGTCGGTGGCAGTGAAGGGAGATGCATCGGCTTCCCTCACAGACATGTTAATTAGNAATAACCAAAGCATAGCCATTAACAAACTAGAAATCGAAAACAAAAATTTTATTGATAATGTTCATGCTGAACAGTTATGACATTTGATGAAACATGAAGCATGAAGGTTGGATACTTTTTTGTCGTCACCTCGACTACGCCCAATGCACTTCGCTCGCTTACCTTCACTTGCAGGAACAACAGCCTGTATGAGCTGCCACAATTGATGCTGTTCTTGCTTGCTGAAATGGCAGCCTGTTTTACATATTAGTTAAGAAGGGTAACGGATATGCCAGTTCATAAGAATATTCTTTTAAATTCCAATTAGTGATGATATTGCCATCTTTGTCTGGTCCAGTTGCTTTAGCACAGTTATCTATTGATACTGAGACATCCTCTTTGTACTGAGTCGTCCATCGTCAAGAAATTGAATTCATAATTTAATGGAAATAAGTTTATATCTTAATCACTCAAAGACTTATGAAGTCCTTGATATCTTGCATAACATAGAGCACAATTGAAACAGTTGAAATAGTTTGATGACGTTTTCTTTACCCATAAGTTTAAAATTTTACTTTATTTTTTGTTAAATAGATTAACAATCGTGAATACTTCGTTGCTTGCAATCGATCATAGAAGTGTCATTGGTAATACAGTATGTATAATACAAATTTTTTTTATTGTGTGTTTTTGTTAAGTTTGTGAGCTTAGGTGGTTTGGCGGCTGTCATCTACACTGATGCTGTGCAGTGCTTAATAATGCTGGTTGGTGCTTGTATTCTCATGTTTACCAGTTTTCGTGAAATTGGTGGTTATAATCAACTGGAACGCAAATTCGGTTCTGCTATTCCATCAATAACGACCTCCAGTAGTGGGGTAGACTACTCATCTTGTGGTAATATTTTAGAAATTCTCTTACATTTATCTATTTCTATATATAAACTCGTAGGGTGTTCTGGATCCGTTTTTGTACATTTCTTTATCCGTCCATAAATTTTTTATTCTTCTCGACATACAATTTTATACATAATTTCTGATCATTGTTTTCATTGTTGGCTTGTATGACAGTCTGGCAATAAAATTTGCTTGCCTTTCGTCTGACACAGCCCAGCACTGTAATCATTCTAAAAATGAGGTAAAAAATCATTATAGTAAGCCACCTTTATGAAGTGAATACAGAAATGGGAGTGTCAAATTTAAAGAATTGGCGGTTGGCTTATTAGAAGACCATAAATTTTAATACAAAAACCTTTTCTAATATATATATGTAAGCAAGCACATGGTCATTTCTAAGTTAGTTAAATCGATATATAATTGGCAATGGTAATTAATTAAAATGCGAAGGAAATTTCTCATGGTCTAAAAAGCACGTTTAAGAGAAAATTTCTGAAAATATTTTGTCTCAATTTTTACCAATATTTATTCAAACTAGCATTTAAGTGATGTAGTCTTGAATGTGAAAGTTTAAAATATTAAACATGCACCCCACTGAGATACAAATTTGAATTTATTTGATAATTGTATTTAAGAATGTACTTGCAGTTCTGTCTCACTTCGTTCTTTGGATTTGGGTGCCTTCTTTTAAATATATAATCTATAGATACTGTGGTCAGCTGAATTGATTGGCAAATCATTTCAGATCCATTTCTATGTTTGAATTTCTCGATTAAATTTTTTCTAGGGGTTGAAAATTTTTTAAGCATTTGATATTTTATAGATAATAATAAATATAATTTAACTTAAGTCTAATATATAAAAGAATTACGTAAATTTTTTAGAAATTTTTCATGACAAGTGTTGTTTCAGTTTCACTTTTAGTTTTATATACTATCAAATTTGGGAGATTAAACAGTCAAACTTGATAGTATTTGTTCTCAAGATTGGAAACAACCGGTTTTAACAATTGTAAGCTACTCGAAAGTTTTTATTTAAGTATCGAGAGAGTTTATTCTCAAATGGCAACATTCTTTAACAAAACCACGCGCTATGCAAATGCAGCGTTTGCAATGTAAAACTAGCAATCAAGTAATATTCATTTCATATATTCAATCAACCAAGACAGTCAAAATATATTACCTGCCTGTCAGCAACTTACTTATTTTTGTAATAATGCTTAGAAACACATGTTTCACTCAATGCATTATTTTTTATGGTCCCTGTTTATACTTGTGTTAATAACTCACCAGCAAATACCCTAATACAAAGACGTGGTCACGGGGACTGGTCAGGGCTATAAGCTGTTTTCTGTGTCCATGCAACTGTTCGATTTACAAAAATGAATAAATCATATAAACGAATGAAATCATCAAACCTACATATGAAGGACTAGCTAAAATCATAGAAAAGCATAGGTCTCTACCTGAGCTATTTTAGCCCCCTCCCAGATATTTGTAGCTGGACACGCCACTGCCCTAATAATGCGGAACCGGGACTGTTTCCCCAAATTTCTCCTTGCACGATCTCAAGACATTAGGAATTTTTCTATTAAATTCCCAAAAAATTTTCCTTTGTACAAAAAAAATTTGTTTGCTTTTTTAAACCAAAAAATAAAAAATCTGTAAAACAGAAGTTGATATTTGACTTTATTATATTATTTATTATTCAGTAAATAAATAACACTGATTCAAATAAGTCTTTCGCATACTAGTTACATTTATTCAAAAGCAGTGGGGTACGTGGGGAGGGGGGTGGACTTGGTGAAATGTCCCCCTCCCGTCGTCAGGTTCCAAATTTGATTTTTAAAAAATTGAAAAATTTAAAATCTAGGATCGTGAAATGCATTTTTAGGGTCTATTTTCGCAATATTTTCAAAAATTGGGTAATGACGATGATGAACCTCCCGTCAGAAAATCCTGCGTACGCCCCTGTTCAAAAGCAACAATTTTCTTTATTGTAACTAAGTTTCCTCAATTTTTTATACGTAGTGATTTCCGTGCTACCCTACATTGCACATTTGAAAAACCGTCATCTCTGTTTGGGAGGACTTTTGCAAATAGAACATTACTAACGTTCAATCACACTCTATTATGTTTTGTGCAACCATGTAGGGTTCAGACTTTCTATTCGCTCGCTCAGTCGTTTGTGTAAATATAGATTTCAAAGTTTCAACGACGGAAGCTTCAAACACAGTTTTGTCGTGCTATGTGTGCTTAACACCACAACTATATATCAAATATTCTAATGTACATTTGTTAGTTCCTTTATTGTAACGAATAAGAATATTTTTTTAAAATTCTCACCAATACAATTATTAATTTTTCTCTGCGTTTTTCGAATGATTAAAATTTCGGAGTTGTAATTTAAATACAAGGTCTCAGTTAAGATGTCTCTCAAATAACAATCCGTCTTAAAAAATAATTCTGTTGGACAAATCTAACAAGCTAATGCAAATAATGAGGTTTTTATAATTTATTACTAAAAATGTGGAATTCTGTTAAATACAGGTTTAAAAAAATTGCCACAAAGTATTTGAAACATTTTTTTAGTTCTAAAATATTTTTTGCTTGATCTGTTTTCTACAAATGTCAAGTGCATACCCTTCCTAAAAAATTTTCAGCAATTTTTATTGGTTACTGATTAATTGCGGAATTGTGATAAATTTGCATTAAGGATGGCGCAAACTATTAAATTATTTAAAATTTTTCCTAAACATTTATTAAATTTTGAAATGCTTACATTTTAAATATGTTTTGTATGATAAAATATTTCAATTACCTTATTACTTAGATAAGCTATTCGAAAAGCAAATTTTTACGTTGTATTGTATACAAAGCATTCATTTTGGAAAAATGCATTTTTAAACTTAAAAGTCAAAGCATACAATTTGGCTGACATAACTTAAATTTACTTCTTTCTATATAATTGATTACAGAAATTAAAACTGTTATTTTAACTCTATTCATTTGCTCGAAATAAAATTTTAAAATTTGATTATCTATCAGGGTGGATGTATTAAAAAAGTGAATCTCAAGAAATAACTTTGTTCAGGATGTTAGCGCTACCTGAGAATCTGGAACTGCATTGAAGTGTCTGGAAATGCTGGTTTTTGTGTGTCAAATTCATTGTCTGGTCTATTCTTTTGATTGCAATTTTAATTTCATACGTATTTGAAGATGGCTGCTTCAACTATTGGCATGAAATTTCAGCCGTTCATATTTAAATATTNCTTTGTTCAGGATGTTAGCGCTACCTGAGAATCTGGAACTGCATTGAAGTGTCTGGAAATGCTGGTTTTTGTGTGTCAAATTCATTGTCTGGTCTAAATATTTAATTTATTTTTTTAGGCTTATTTTCTTGATAATATATCAAGAAGTGTCTATGTTACCTAGAAATATCAGCATAAAAACGAAAAATGGGGACTAAAGAAATTATATCCTAGTTTTAGAATGAATTCATGGTGTCATAGCAATTTAACGCGAGTTTACGTATGATATTTCGTACTAAGATTTTGTTTTTTAAAACAATGTAATATATTCCCAGTTCAGGCTTTTAGCATTTTTGTGTAAAGAATTTGTTTTGTTACGTAAAAAATTCATTTTTTAGATTTGGCCCTTTTTCGCCATTTGCGACACTGTGCATCGATTTGAAGTTCTTCCTAATTGGCATGCACCATTAACAAAAACAACCTGGATATTTGTTAAAAATTTATAATTATTGTCTACGTAACATTACTGCAAATTTTCTAATTCTGTATGTAAGAAATGTTTGATATTTTGGAAGTAAAACAGAAAATTGCGTGGCTAATTTTTAATGCATTCTTGTATGAATGCTAAAAGGAAAATCTTTCAGGCTTTTCGTTTATTACAAGTAGCCTGAAGAAATTCTAGAGCACAAATTTATGATTTTATTACAGGAGAATAATTTGATGTAAGGTTTTCAAATGTGTAAAATATTTCAATAATCATTTAAAAAGGCGTGTAATTTATTTAAAAATCACTGGTTAAAATTGATTTCAAAATTTATTCTAACAAAGCCTATTATGTTGTGAACGTGGAATAAAAGTTGTAAAAACTGCTATCACACCTAGAACTAGAAATCTACAGTAAATTTTCAATAATTATGAATGTTCTTTCCAAATGTTTCAAGTTTTATTGAGTTCTGTTACAAAATTGCAGATAGAAATTTTTTAATATTTTTTGCTTTTCAATTTTGAGTTTGGTGGGGAAGTTTTTTGCAATATTTCGAGAAGGATGCAATTTTTTTATTTATAGAAGTACAAAGTCGTGCCATGACGCTGTCTAAATGTAAGGTTACAGAAAAGTAGTACAACTGACTTGCACCTACGCAGAAATATACAAAATCGGCAAAAAAAATTCATCCAATGGGGTAATTTACGTTAATTTCAGCTTGGAATTTCCTGAAAATTTATAATTTAATGTGTGCGGACACCATATTACTGCTAGGAAATTGATAGGTTGAAATGCGCTTACACACACTGTCAATGTTAGTAATGCGTTATGTTATTTACCGCTATTTTATGAACTATATTCAATAACAAATTCGCATCATAAATATTTGAAATGAGTTATATTAACGTTTGTTGTCGTCAGCTTCCCCTCCTGAGGATGCAATGGCTCTGTTCCGCGATCCCTATGCAAGTTCAGGAGTGCCGTGGCCTGCTATTTTTACTGGTGCTGTCATTAATTCCATTTGGTATTGGTGCACTGAACAAGTCATTGTTCAGCGCACTTTGGCCGCTAAGAACATGGTTAACGCGAAGGGCGGAGTTCTCTTAGCGGGTTGGCTAAAAATGCTTCCTTTGTTCTTGATCATTATGCCAGGTAACATTTCCTATTTATGCTTCAGTTTTTCGCCACGTGGTACATCCAGCTTGTCAACGAGCCGACATTTTTAAACTCCGCTCGTTTTACTTTTGAGTATTTTCGGCTCGTCTCGGCTCGGCTCGCCACATAGAACCGTTCAATGAGGCTCGTTTTAGCTCGATATTTTTTCGAAAAAATACTGCATTCTCAGAAATTTTTAAATAGCTCTTCCTAATTATTTAATAAACATTTTAGAATTTGATTATTAAAAAGTATATTGAATAAAAAATAAGAAAAATCTGCATAAGCCAATTGAAAAGCAGAACTATAAATTGGCTCGTCTTAATAAAGGCTCGTTTTGGGCTCGTTGTATATCAATAGCCTCTGCTAAAGCTCGGCTCGGCTCGGCTCGTTAGAAGCTCGGCTCGTTGACAAGTCTGGTTACATCCCTTATCTTATTATTTTAAGATTTGTGTTCCATTTTCAAGCTGAGGCTTCAGTCATGAGTGAAACTATTTTATCTCCAAGTATTATTTTTAAAATATTAGATGAAAGCCTACATCATATCTGTGAAACTTCCAATATAAATATATTTCCTATTTAGGAATGGTAAGTCGAATTTTGTATACGGATGATGTCGCATGTGTTGTACCCGAGGAATGCAAGAAGATATGCGATAATCGCAATGGATGTACTAATATTGCTTATGCTAAATTGGTTAGTGAGCTACTTCCTGCTGGTTTGCGTGGATTGATGCTTGCAGTAATGTTATCAGGTATATATCTTCATCCCCAATTCTATCACAAGCATTTCAATATTTTTTTAGCTTTAATGAGTTCTTTGACGTCTGTTTTCAACAGTGCAGCCACAGTGTTTACTATTGATATTTACAAACTTTTTCGTCCGAAGGGCAGTGAACGTGAATATATGATAGTTGGAAGAATATTTGTGCTGGTTTTGGTTGTATTGTCCATCGCCTGGATTCCTATTTTGCAGGTTTTTCTTAGCTTTCGTCTATATCTTCATACTTATTCTATTAAAATCTCTTCAGAAAATGCATGCCATTTTTTAAAATGCTTACTAATGCTGATGACGTATGCTTTCTAACTAGAGCTCGACGTGGTATACGCCGGCGGCGCCGCCGGTGAATTTATTATCGGCGTCGGGCTCTATTTGTAACTAAATGTCTATTTTTGTGATTCCAACTCCAAGGTGCAAAGTGAGTTCGATGGTGCCATATCATATTTCTTATAATCATGTAAGCAAAACGGCGACCAATAACTGGACTTCCAACGCCTCTAAAAAAAGTTAGTTATGCTGCATAAATGATACTTTTTTAACTTTAGGCTTGGAATCACATAAACATTAAGTATGTCGCAATAGTTTGTGTTTGGAATTTGCATATCTGTAATTTCTGTAGTAGCGTCTTGTGTTACTACTACAATAATTTTGATGCAAATATAAGTGTAATCCTTTCCAAAGAAGGTACCTATATAATACACTCAGTGCTCACCTGAATTTTTGCAGTTTTTTTCTTTATTTATTTGAAGTCAAATCATGGTCATACATATTGATTTAGCTTGCACAAAATGCTCAGATTTTCGATTACCTGCAAAACGTGCAGTCGTCTTTCGCACCTGGAATCGCTGCTGCATTTATTCTTGGTATAGCTTGGGGGCGTGTCACAGAACTTGGTAAGACTTACTCTGTTTATTAGCATTTAAATGTAGTTTTGTAAATAATTATATATTCTGTTTAAAGTAGAGACGGTATTTTGGGGAACTGTATAAACGAGATTAGTAATAGTATCAGATGGTATACATACCATTTAGCTTGTAAGAATACTTTTTAAGGAACGCCTGTAGAATTCAACGTGATTTTAAAAGATTGATTTAACTTTGCTGTACATGTAAAGTATTGATATAAGAAGAGGAATGTCATTCAAACTTTCAGACTTCATATGAAGTTCAGTGTTCTGTAGCCTTTCTCTTAAAACGATGTGATGTGCTAATAACTACGTATAATTTATTTCTTTGCGTAATTGTTTTTCTCAAAACTGTAGTGCTTTAATCGAATCTCTTAATAAAGTTAATGGCCCTAAGACTATGAGCACGCCCTAGGCGGGCAACCAAGCATTTAGCTAATGGTAATTTAAATATATCCTCAGCGTATTTCTTTAACCGTTTTGCTAATGCCTGTAACTTGCATGAGTGACTACATCGAATATTATTAATTACATAAGTTTTGAAATGAATTTTCATTATACATGTAATTACATGATAATTACTCTAGCAAGGCATTGTCCAGTGACTATGGTAACACTATTTATATTCAGAACCTGGATTTATGTGATTTCACGCATATTGGACCTGAATTTATTTTGCGCTTTTTTTGTTCTTATTGGGGCATTCTACTACTGTCTATACAATGACCTCTTGTCCTTGTGTATATAATTTCTTCAAACACACCCAGTATTCCATCATTTAATTACATAATAATGCAAAGCGTCGTATATCTATGATTAGATTGCTTAATTTAGATAAAGAGAGGTAATAATTTTTACACTTTTGCATGCTGCTGTTACTATTGCTGTAACTTACCATGTCAATGTTTCATCTTTAGTTTTATTCTTTAAACTACTATATTGCATATTAGTTGTTACCAGTAATGCAGTCCTAAAGGCGGTAGACTGCTGTCAGTGGCGTACG
>CABFPE010000023.1:1864334-1890567 GCA_900660155.1 Hofstenia miamia
GTGTAACTAGCGTTTAATTAGTTACATACTTCGTTAACCAGTTGCTTCCAAAATCATAGGTTTACCTGTTAGCTAGTTAATCAGTCATATCTTTGCCTTGGAGAATGGTTGGAAAGAAACTATTTCATTAAAACGTCAGGCAAAAACATGAAAAAATGCTTTTCTCAGTAAATAAAAAATAGAAACAGTTAGTCAATCAATTACAATGAAACAATGATTTTCCAATTTCATGTAATTATTTTAGTCATAGCCATGTACATGTACATACCAATGCATTCGAGAGTATGTAACCTAAAAAATAAAAAACAGGAACAACCCATTTGAACTGTTTTTGCTCTCGATCACTGGAAAATAAATGAGTCAAGATACACAAAATTAGCATCAGCTGCTCGCCAGATATATTTTGTTCAAGAGTAAAGTTCAATTAGGTGATCAAGTTCAGCGTTGGTCATCACGTATTAACGGACTAAGAAACCGAATTTCGAGCACGTTTTCTCATTACGATTAATACATTGTTTCAAGCTAGACGCATACATGTGACTTTGGGGTGTTTGAGATAAAAGCACTAGCTATAACAAAGCAAAATTAATAAAGTAAAAACACGCAAGCAACTCAAACATATGCATGAAATCAAAAGCTTATGATTGTTCGTTGAAAAATTCTTTTATTTTGTACTTAGACAACAATTATTTTATTCCGATCGATAATGCTGATCTTACAGAACTCAGTAGTCTTGTCTACATGAGTGGAAAAAATATTCAAAATGGTTAATATTTTTAGACTCTTAATCTATGGAAACGAGTGTTTCTGAAATAATTCATTTAACGAAATGAAATTCCGGCTAATAATTTCAAATGTCTTCGTTCCTAAAATTAATTTCCTTGCTGTTACACAGTCTCACTTTTCGCACCTGTCTTGGAATTATGAGAGAAAGAATCAATTAAGTTCACATACTACATCAAATTTATTTTAAAAATTTTAGACTAAATCGATGTCCTAAACATGTCTAAGGGTGCTCCTATATAATGAAGCTTTTTTCTGTACTTCTTCTCTCCTATCTCTAACTCTGAACGCAGCACATTGGTTATAAGAGCCAAGATGAAAGTTTTCATTTAAAGCAAATTTCTGTGGAATTTTGATTATCTCCAAAATCTGCCTCTTAATGCCTCCAATACCTTAACCCAAGTTCTAATCGGTCACGGACAAATGCGTGCATTCATCAGACATATTAATGGTGGGACTGATTTCTGTTCTTCTCACTGAGAGAATTGGACACAGCTGCCCATGTCATTTTTCGCTGCCCTTTTTATAACTTTGAAAGAAGGAAACTTGTCTCGGTGTGTAGATCCTGTGGCATCCCTTTTCAGAGTGTTAATGTACTCCTCGCTGATAAACCAGTTGTGTCTGCTCTAATCGAATTCTTGAACTCCACTCCTCTCAAATATAGATGATCTCACTCCTTCATATTATGAGCTATATTAGATTAAGGTATCATGGTTACATCACTAGAATCGCACGTCCAACGGGTGAAAATGTATTGTATAGATAGCTTGAGATATAACATTTTCGAAGAAGATTTTAGTTACTTATTCACTTTGTTTTTGTTTTTATTTTATCTGTCATGCTTAATTAGCTTAATTGAATTCATTCCATTCTCTTAAGCAAATTCATATGAAATTTTCTTGAAGTCTATCACTGAGAATTTTGAAAAAATCATTGAAAAAATAAAAACCTTGAAACAGCGTTACCATGGCATTAAATGGTGTCTATTTTTAGAAAAATTCCTAAACGTAATATTTCGCGACATAATTTGTCAAGACTATTTGTTGTAGACATAGTGTTTTAGGTCTCCTACCACTTTTAGAAATACTAAAAACTTAACATTTTATGCCAAACCATTATTTTTTCATCAATTTTGACCCCTTTATTGGAAATTGTTTTGCCTATTCCATTTTTTAATGTATTCCAAAGTTCATAAAAGTGCTAGGAGTCCTAGATAGAAATTTTCTCTTCATTCATGCGAAGTTTCATGGGAATATGACAAATAGTTTTCAGGATATTAGGGTGAAAGCTGGTTTTTTAGGCAATGCATTTAAAATATCAATTACTATATATTACAAATCCACATGTTGACTTCATATTTTCACGAAAATGGTACTTGTCTCATCAAGTGAATGATTAAATTTGAAGTCGTAAGGAAGCAGCAACTCATGTCATTTATAATTTCTCATCAAACTACAAGGCAATCTATTTTAGGTAGGAATATAGTACTTCCGGTATACTTTCAAATAGAGATGAGTGCGATGCGGTAATGCCGCGGTAGCAATTTACGCAATTGCAGTGGTTAGCAGGAGAATTAAAACAACTCGCGGCAGCATAAAAGTTATACAGATAACGTGCTTTTTAAGATTTAAAATCTCTAAGAATTTTTGAAAAAACTGTTTCACATACAAAATATCAATAGTAACTTTTGCATATTTCATGGAAAATTGGGTGAATTGACAAAATACCTAGAAATTGTTTTCAAACATTTCTACGAATATTCCATAAGCCTCAAACACAATTCAGAAGTATCTATTTTTTATTACGAAGTTAAAAATCGACTTAGTTGCGGAATAGCGCAGTAAAACTCCATTTATTGCGGTGTCTTGCGGTAAAAAAGCGCACATTGCGATGGTTAGCGACGAAGATTTTTTCTCTGCCGTGGAAAAATTTTTATAAAACCTATAACGCGCTCATCTCTACTTACAAGTAAAAAAAATTGATTTTTGTAAATAAAGAAGATTTATAAGCTTCAATTAAATAAATGTATGTTTTTATTTGAAAGAAAACATTTGATATTTTTTTATAATGCTGTTTTTCAAAAACTGAACATATTTTCACTATAGGACAGGAGTACCCATGAAACAAAACAAATCCAAAATTTTTATAAACATCACAATCGAATCATTGATGTTCGTAAGAATTTGTGTGTGTGTGGGGTACAGCCTGTATTATTTATATAAACAATGGCGAATCTAGAAATGAATTCAATTAAGAATTTTCAATAACAAATCTATTAGAGCAATATTCAATACACATAAAGCATTTAAGTCTGACTAAGCACTTGTATTATGCATTTGGCCTCGAAAAAACTAACAAAGTCCTGGTAGTAAATACCAATCAGGTATGACAAAGTGTAAAATAACAACGAAAACAAAAGCACTGATGGGTTTAGCTAAATATACTTCTTTTTAGGTGCTCTCTATGCAAGGAATCTAGATAAATATCAGATAAACATTAATAGCTAGTAAGACGTGCTATTGTGTTAAGGATTTAGCACTGTAAAATATAGTGCTAGTGAAAAAAGGAAAAATTAAAGTATCAATTTGCTTTAACAAATCCAGTCTGCAAAATTTGATTACTGATTACAGGTCACCTTAAAATTATTTACAGATATGTGACCCGACTATATGTCCATTTGGTGACTCGTGACGCTAATGGCCTGTGACAAGTTGTCAGCCCTGATCCCAATTCCAAATGGGAAGCAGATCAATGTCATAGTTTGGAAATTTGTTAGAAGATACGACTGTCTATCTTAAACTTTACAAACATTATCTGTAAGCATATTTTGAATATAAAAATATGAAAAACAATCAACAAATGTAAACAATGCATACATTCTTTAATAAGTATAATATAAAATTTTTTTAACTTTTCAGAATTTTTAAAAAACGATTTTTTTCTTAAATGTGTGAGTTAGAATTAAGATGCAACTATTAGCTTCCGATCTAAATGCTCACTTAAACAAAGTATGGATTAAACGAAATTAAATTAATAACCAATATTTTAATGGGTAATTAAATAATTGAATATGAAAAACTGAAGACATTCAGAAATGTCATGCAGCTGTCCAACAACCTTAAGAATTTTGGAGCATTTTCTAGTGTGAGCAATCGATATGCATATGATTCTCATGAATATGTTAAAATTTAAAAAATACTTCAAGGTGATTGAAAAGAATTTTCAACCTATTTCATATTTATTAGAAGATTCTTTCTTTGATTCCACCAGTAAAAAAAATTAAAGCCTTTGGTTGTAGGAAGTTAATGTAAATTACGTTTAGTATTCACTATTATAGCTTTGTCAGAATAGACGTCATTAACAACTAATAGAATACAAGCAATTAAAAAAAGTGCTGAACTATTTTCAAAGGTTGCAGATTTTTATAAGTATATTTTTCAATGTTCAATTGACATTTCGATTAAAATGCATTGAAAACCGCATCACTCAAACTGCTGAATTTGGCTTCTCACATGATGGGAATCAGAATAGAATAACGAAAATCTAGGCTGTTCTTCTGGCTACGCCACTAGATATTCTTGAGGTGCAGTGCACCGTCTATGGGTGTTGAGCTAGACTTTGCTTATGGTTACAAATTTCCAGGTGTTTCTCTTCTAAACATCACCTCAATAATCTACATCTTCTCCTAGCATTAATAGGAAAAGCATGTGTCTTAGGATATGATTACCAGAATATTTATATAAACTTTTATATTGTGAAATCTATAAGAAATGAATTCATCAACATAGTATTCTACGCAAGATGGCGCCACAAAGTGTGAAAATATAATAGACACATGGAAGTTAATAAGATTGATAGAAGTCAAATTTAAAATAACTAGAAAATTAATAAGCAAACAACCATTTCACCAATAATAAAATTGTCACTGGGTCACACACTGAACAAGTTGTTACGAAGGTCTGCTAAGTATATCACAACTATCTAAAAAAATTGGTTAGAGATTCTTACACCAATCACCTAGAGTAGATTTTCGAATGTAGTAGACAACTCAATATAAACCCTTTTCAAAACTGATCATTTCTACCAACATCACTAAAACCAAAGATTCTATTGTATTAGACATAATTTCATGCGTAGTTTATTAATAAAACTGAGTTCTCAAAAATCGTATATTGGTGAAATAAGTCGTCATTAAATTACAAGAGTAAATGAACATGATAAGGGGCATCTAAGATCTGAAACATTTATTCACAAACTTTAACCAAATACAAAAAATTAGCAATAATAAAAATAACTAGAAATTTAAATAATAAAAATAAAAAACATTTAATAATCAAATAAGTACCAAGATCTCAAAAATTTTTCAAATTATTTTCACAATAACTGGCTACAATGATGTTAGAACATATGCAGAAAACTCATGCAATTAGTACTTAAATAATTATTGCAATTAAAAAGTGCGAGAAAAGTTTATAGTTCAAACTGACACTTCGCATTTCCGACGAGAATAAAGCCATATACACAATATTAAAGTCCAAAATGAGAAACCGCAATTCCGATTTGTTGAAAAGGATAACCAATCAAATGCAATGGAAATCACTTAAGAAACAAGCAGCGTAAGTACTAATACAGGGATGTGAAAACAATTCAAGACCTACGGCATGTCAGCCTGTTGTGAACAAATCTCGATAGGAATACATCTGGCGATTGCCACAATGGGGATTTGTCTGTGTCTTATATGCTCAGTTAGCTGCTTTGTTTCCATTGTTGGCTTAGTTGGAGTTAAAGTGATTACATATACTCCGGAAAAGGTTTATGGTGAATATGAAGAACCAGGTATAAAACATTTTATGTTTTAATGCTACATGTGTATATATTCAAAATTAGTCATAAACACGTCCATTTTTAATCACTACATTTTTGACAGACAAATTAATCGTTTTACAAAGAAAATTGAGTATTTTTATATGAAGTAAAATTGGGACACACCCATTTCGCAGAGCATAAAACTACCATAATACTAATTTAATAATACTAAACTTTTAATATGGCGAAGCTCAATAAATTAATGAGAAATCAGAAAAATAATAATGGATAAATTTAATATATTTAATGTGACTCTTCGAATATTGAATTGCGCAATATATCTTAAGCAATATCGTTTCTAATAATTACAAATAATAAATTTTCATAAATATAGAAGTTTTTTTAATACATTCCTCATTTCTTAAATATATTCTTAATACAAATTGATTACTGAAAAAATCATTCTGGGAAAAAATTTAAAAGTATGAATGCCGTATTAATCGATTTGAAGCAATCAATTTTTGCAATGGATCTTGGGAAGAATGTATTTTCCTTGTCTGTTGAAAATTTATAAATTTATAACATACTTATAGTTTTAACAATTGATGTATAGGACTGAAAATATTGTTCAATGTAAACAAAAATATATTTGAAAAATCCATATATATATATATATATATATATATATATATATAATACAATCTATGTGTGTATCCTAACTTAAGACATCGCGAAACCAGTCATCAAATTACTATTAAATTTGGTATGACTATTGCTAAAGCAGGTATTTTTCAAAATTTAGTAAAAAATGAAAAAACCACTTAACCCTTATCAGGACTTCTGTCAACATTTTGTTGGATCATGCGCATTTTTATATTTCAGCAGTAATATAATTATTTTATCCATTCGTATATAAAAAAACGTTGTAAAAATCTAAAATTACAAAGTTTACAGGAATTCTGTTTTTCATACATAACATCGTTTGAAAAGGGGTGTTGGTATGCTTGAAGAAAATCTGTTGAAAAATTTTAAGTGGACGACAAACAATCTGTGAACTCCTAATTTCTTTTATATTTTCGGCGATATGGCATGTAATAATGCACATATTATTTTGAAGAAAAACGGATATTAACTGAACAAAACTAATTTTTGAAGAATATTTTTTGCTTGCTGAAAACCATATTAAAAGTAGTGTTCAACAATCAAACATCAATAAAATTGAAATGCTGGCCGTGGCACCAAATGAATAAATAATCCTAATAACATCAAGTGTCTATCAATCACATACAAATAGTCGACATTATGTCTGTGATAAAATAACTGGCCAAATTTTTTATCAGTGTTCTCAGTATGAATTCTTGTTTCACCATATGATTTGCAAATGAACATCATGCAGAGGCTGTTCTATATAGTTTTACGGTCTTGTTTTAAATACCAGTGGTATTGTTTTGAGTGATTGTACTTTTGTCAGTTTACTCATGGATTTTGCTATATTAAATGGAGACGAAGAGAAAATTATGTCCTTAACGGATGAATTGGATAATATACCATCCAAAATATAAGAATTTTAAAAACAATAATTGAAGCAAGTACAACAGATTTGAAGGCTTCGCGTGGACAATCTAGCGAACCAAATCTCTTAAATATTTCTGTATGTGAAGAGATAAACTCATAATAGATATAAAGAATGGTAGAGAGTGTAATTGAATAAGGTGAGGGGTTAATCAAGCTGCCTCTATTAATTCGTTAAACGCATTCAAACTATATGTCGGAACAACTAATATGACAGCATTTGATATTAAGATGTCTTTGATAAACATTTGTTTTACTACAAATTTTCTTTATCTATGCAGCAAACTTAACCTACAACTCCATCTACGCGACCAATAGTATTCTCAAAATTTTAACGCTGTCTAGTGATAGTTTTAGCCAATTTAAGGATTCTTGATCATTTTCCATTTCAAGAATTGATATCTTTAACCAAAGCCAAACTCTTAATTTTTTTCAGCATTGTAAATTGCATTTATATCTGCAAGATAATGACCGCCGTTACTTTGCATGTACCAAGAAAAACGAAGTTCAAACCAGTCAGATGAAACAAATTCTGAGAGAACGAACTTAAATGTCTTAACGGAGATTAAATATATAATAAGAAATGTTAAGGATTTAGATGTTGAAATAGCAACATTAACAGCTTGCTTTGTGTAACTACCTAGTTCAGAATTTTTCCAGGACAATAAATACCCTGAAAAAATGTTCAAGAAATTCAAGTTCTGCATTACATAAGACCTAAAAGTATTCATCTAAACAATTTCGACTTTTTGAAGTTGATTTAACAGTAACTATGCGCCAGCATTTTGATACTAAATCAAGGTCTTTAATTGTAGAAGAATCTATTATACGAATTGCATACGAAAGATTCGTTCATTGGAGAGAATTTGGCATGTTCATTTTAAAAGCAGGTTTTAAAGGCTTTCCAATCTTTTTTTCGTACAATATTATATCACAAAAAAATTCGAAACTGTCTGTAAGTAAAATAGAAAACGCTTTGAACTGTATATAAGAAAAGTCATGTCTGCATTAATTGTTAGAATTGCATCATTTTTAAAGCGTTGCAAGAATTGTTAAAAATAAACACAAGAAGTGGACTTTTGTCCTTCGAAAAGCAACGTAATGGGATTCGATGGTCTTAATTTGATAAGGAATTTGTAATTTCTCGAAATTGTAGCAACAAAATCATTTAATTCAAACGTCCTAATCGCATCGAAAATAAACTTAATTTTATTTTTCATAACTGATTAAGAAGGTGCTGCAGAAGAAGGAGGTGGAGGGGTGGAATTTTTAAAGAAGTTAAATAATTCAGTAGTCCTAGTAACAAAGATGGGCTCGAATTTGATTTTTTTACCTCATCGTACCTTTGAATAAGGCAATTTTGTAATAAAATCATCATTGGTAAAATGCATTGAACAGATTAGTGTATATTCAGTAATATTTATTAATTTTTTGTGTCATTGATTCCTATTCTCTGCATTTGTAGGAAAACGATGCAACGTAACCCTTTAGAAATTGGGGTTATCAAGCTGTACACAATGGTATGAAGCACTTGATTGGGATCGTAGTCGCGTTTAAATGTAATAAACCGATAAGTGAAAGCATCATTAACACACACAACACTCTTAACCCTTTGGCTCCCACTGATTGTCTATGCTAGCAGTGTGCAGATTTATACAGCTTTCCCATTTTGCTTTGGTAACAATTAACAAAAATGTTGAATTAGAACCCCTGTAATGGCAGTAAAGAACTTCTCTAAGATTCCAATCATGAAAAACTTTTTATATCATTTGGACTAGTCGAATTTGGCAGCCAAAGTGCTAAACGAGAACAGAAATGAATTACGCCGCGTACTGTGCAAACACAATGATCCCATGATTATAGCAGAACTCTAGGGTATATTGCACCAACAAATAACAAGATTTGTAATATATGCCCTGTAAGTTTTAATGTCCATTATCAATTATAAACAACGGTAAAAATAGTTTATGTATTCTAGTATATATTTATAGTATTTACAATAATATACAGTCGCGAGTAAAAGTTTGGAACATTCTGAGTTTTATATACAAAACAAAATAATTTCCATAAAATTCTTTTATTATGTAAAAACAAGTTTTGTGAACGATGCAAAACAACAAAATACATGATGTAAACAAGTAAATCGAACTTAATTCTGTAGTTCAATTAGTTAATATTTTGTATGACTTCTGTGTTACTTCAGGCACTTCAACAAACGGGTGGGGATTGAGTGGATCAACTTTCGCAGATAATCCGAAGTAATCTTGTGCTCCCATATTTGCTTTATTTTTCCTCGCAAGTCATCTGTTGATGTTGGTCTCAGTTTTGCGACTTCTTTTTTACCAACATCCCAACTATTTTCAATGGGATTGTTGTCAGGGTCATTAATAGTAGTGTTGCTTGACATGAAGCAAAACCCACATTAAAAATTTGTTTTTAGTAAATGTTCCATACTTTTGCTCGCGACAGTATATTTTGAAATGTTCTGTTGATTTATACAGATATTATAATGATGTCAACAAAATGTTGACAGAAGTCAGACATCTTGCTGGTTCTGTGTCCTAATAGAGGTTAAAAAGATTATATCTAATATCTCAGTATTTATTTATTGATATAGCTACAACGTAAAACAAAGCTAAAATGAATGTCAAATAGCTGTTTTCAATGCTATTACTTTATAGAATAGACCGAGTTTTTATAATCGCTGAAACATGTGTAGGAACCAGAGATGTTAATAGGCTACTTTTTATTGATCCAATACCCATTTGACCCATCAGTGCGTAGACGCATGATCCACTTCACCCATTATTTTGCAAATTCCGATACATTTGACCTATCCGCTATAGCAAATACCAACTATAAAAACAGCATACCTATATAATAACGATTACTAAAACAATGAAAATACAAAATGGTGAAATAAACCTAGTGTTATTTGGAATAACTCTTTAATAACTGGAATAACCGAACGTTGATCAATTTTACCCATGTCAGATTGATGACTTGGTCCATAATCAATTTTATCTAATTGTTCAATTTGATTCAAGACCCACTAGCATATCTGGTCGGAACTTTAACGCCTAACTTTTTTATAGGATTGTTGTTTATCCCAAAGCTAAAATTGTTCCGCATCTTTACATATTTCATCCGAATTCTTTAATTTCAATTGTAAATCAGATCTTTCATAATCTTCCATATTTTTTCCAATGCAAGCAGATCTAGGTGAAAGGGGCCTTTGAGGTACCCCATATTGACAACAGATCAATTTTGGAATGCGTACTTTCCTTCAAAAGTTAGTGCACCGTTCAATTTCAAAAAATTTGAAAAAATTGGAAATAGTAATGAAAATTCCCTAATTTCATTTTTGCGCGCACTTTTATAAACATGCATTGAAAGAGGAATTGAAAGAATACACATTATTGTGGCCTAAAATTGGATATGTCAATTCTTTAACACAATTAGAGTTATATATATTTACTTGTAATAGTAAACTCCAGACGAATATTGCTAAAACCAGAAATTTAGTACAATTTCTCACAACTGATGAGATGTTAGCATCAAACCACAAATAAATCTAAATAAGTTTGATGTTACAACGATTATACTCGGTTCTGGCTCTAAGCCCTCGATATGTTGCTTTCTCCGTAATGTTTAGATTGAAAAATACGTAAACTGACTTTTTTCTATATTCTATGTAAACACAACGTGTAATAATTAGGCGTTTTAATTATTTGTATAATTAGCAATAATTTAGCAATAATGACGCTTGGAAATGGTATTTCGCTGAACAACTGCGAAATCATCCGGCCCATGATGACGATTGACAACGCCAGTCAAACCTGTGAATCTATAGAACTTGAGGTCAATCTGAAAATGGCTGATTTTGCCGATGCTGAAATCTACATTTATCTTAAAACTCTTCCAAATTGGGCGCAGAAACTAGCTGTGGCTTCTATCACGGACAAACCTGACTGCAGCAATTCGCGCTCAAAAAGATCTGTTGAAGCATGCAACAATATCAAACTGGATATCTTTGAGTTAACACAGCAAGAAATCTGCAAATGTTTGCAAATGCTGGTACCTATTTGTCCATACGGAGATTGTGTTAGTGACTACAATTCCGAAGACTGTAATGAATACAAAAACTGCATTTCAAAATATTTTAACATAAACTGCACTCACTATCAAAAGGTTTCTGTGAGAACCAACGTATTTAAGTCAAATATTAATGAATACACCGCGGCTACTCTCAATCTTGTACGTGAAATGTATGAAATAGAACCGACTACCACCCTTCCACCGATAGATGAAGATGTAGTAGCCGACGTCTGCGATCTCATTGCAAAAGTTCTTTCAGAAAATGTGGCAATTGATACGCCACCATTTCGGATGTACACAATTAAGGGGACGGGGAATTGGATTGATAGAAAGGTTGTTTCTTTTAGTACACAAATAATGCCTCATGATTCAGGTGTTTGGGGGCTTATTACAGAGTCATACTCACAAATGGAGGAAAAACTAAATACAAGTGTTGGCACTAAAAGCAATTTGAAACTTCTTTCGGAAATGATCAACGAATATTCATGGTCTTTTGCCTCTTCCGACATTCCTCCATACATTTCAATCTCAACTCAACAGTTCAAGAGCGAAGGAGTTCTAGTTAGTACCAGAATCAACCAGGAACGAACGTTCATTAATGGCAACGACAAATCAAGGGTTAACATTAAAGTTCGCTGGAAAGATGGATACAAGTTTATTGGTGATGAGACCTTAGCATTAACAGTATGGGGTTTAATAGCCCAATGCACTGGCTTATTGTTGATGTTAGAACGAGCATGGCAGACGTACTTAAGACTTAAAGGAAGAGTAAAACAACTATGTTCTAACAAGAACAAAACAAAACCAAAACTAGAAGATGAAGATCTCAAATCTCTTCCCTCGACATCAACTATAACTGAGTACCGATGTGAGGAAGGAAGTGATACTGACGACAGGTGGAAAAATGTCGAACTAACTATTCCAAAAACCAATCCTCAAAAGGAATCAGGAGCTATGGAAGAAATCCACAGTCTTTAGCAAAACATGGATATAATTTAGCGCTTTAATTCAAACTTGTTGTATGTTTTCCATCAATGTTTTTGTATTGTTAAACAATCAATTTAGATAACATAGTGCATCAAATAAGAAAACAAATTTTAGTGTTTTGTGATTCGTTGCTAATATCTTTAAAAGAATCTTATAAAAGTATATACATTTGGAAGTAGCAGGTGTGGTGTATAATCACTATGACATAAAGGTATGTATATTACAAACACAATGTGACAAAATAATAACTAACAGTGAGTGAAAGATAAACAAATATTTACAGGCAAATCTACCATATCAATTTGTTTATGATGTATAATTACCAGCAACAACAAAAGCAGCAGGTGTGATGAGTATTAAGAAAAAGATTTTTATAAAACACGCTAAATAAATGTGAAAACACTCTTTTTATTATTGCTCCTAGACGAATTATTGAATATTTAAATATACCTAATGCAAATCAAATCGAAAATTTAGATACCAAAAAAGCCATTTATAGTGTGAATTTAAAAGGATTTAAAAGTGCAGCCAGGCCTATGACAATTACAGGCACCTACTTATAGAGAGAAATGAGCGTTCTCTTATAAAGGTTTGGAAAACTTGGCAAAAAAATTCCAAATTAGTGCCAAGCACTTGGATTTCATTTGCAAATTGATTCCAAAGATTTGGCAATTATTTGCCAAATAAATGGCGAATTTTCCACATAATTTGGCAAATATTTGCAAATCCTTCCAAACTTTTGTTGAACGATTTTACAAATCTCTAAGAATTACCAATGGAATTTAGGTAGCATATCTAATTTCTATCGAACTAATTTATGTTCAAATTTTAACTAGCAGTTGACAGAGATGTTGTTATGTTGTATACAACAACAGCATTGACCCACTACTGATTAAGTAATGGCCTGAAACCATAAATTGCCAACAAATGATAATAAATTGTTGAGATTTCATTTAACATCATAATTGATTACGTACTAAAATTTTTGTGATTGTAGAAAATTGTATTGTATATGTTTCATAATATGCTTAAAATTTTGACCGCAATACATTATCGACACATGCCAAATTGGTGGAACTAGACAGGTGTGATCTCTAAAACTCTACTATACATGCTACATTCTGTATAGACGTTATTATTATTTAAATTGATTTTTTTCATTGAGAATGGATAGCTAACTAAAATTCTGAATATGCCCTCCAATATCACGATATTATATTTTAAATTAGTTAACGTTTAACAGAAATTAAAATCGCTGTTGAAAAAACTTCATTAATGTTCGCTTTGTTCCGCAAATAGTTATAGTCTCTGTCAAACAAAGGTTAGTGACCTAGGGCCCTGCGAGTACTCGAAATTTCGAGTCGAGTCGAGTCCTTGACTCGACTTGAAATTTAAGCATTTACAATTTTCGAATGGGGTCGAATAAACTTGAGTAGTCTAAATTTGATACTGAATTGCAAATTGCGTGTTTTCCTAATTGAAAGAAATATATATAATATTTTGATTGAAAAACCTTTCTACAAAATTTTTTTTCATGGCCTATTGTGGCTCGGCCATATTTTCTAACGAACAATCATAACTAGCATCAAAGTGTTCGAATTGATTGATATCACATCGGTAGATTCTCCCTGCTAAGTGTAAGATTAAGCTGAAGGTGTTTCCAATTTTTAACATAAAATGTTTCAGTTTTCAGTCATTCATAAAAGCGATGTAAAACCTCATTAGCTTTCAAGTTGATAAACCAAATAATAATAGACAGGTATTGCTTTCTTGAATTTAATTTAACGGCGTTGATTGATTAATATGCTATCCTATAATTTGTAATTACTAATTTTTAACCACTATAAATGATACAATTCATTTTTTATACTGATAAGATAGTTGATTAAATAGTGACTTCACATTTATGATATTGATTGGCCGATGTGCGTAAACAAGGTTCAAGATTCGAAATCCGACTCGACTCGAATAAAAACATCTCGACTTGCAGGGTACTATAATCATTATAGTATAATGACCCCAATCCTGGCATTGACTTCCGGTTTACATACGGCCAATAAGCAGATACCTTTTTTATATAAAGCCTTGCTTAAAAGATAAAATACTAAAAAATTTGCTTTAAGAAGCTTCAGCCAAATGAAACAGCCCAATTAAATAACCGAAATTTATAAAAAAGAGTTTTAAAAAAAAATTTTTCCCTTAAATTGTTTCCTTTCAAAATAAAATTTGTAAAAAATAAAGCTAACAAATCAAACAAAGGTAAAATTTAAGAAAAAAAATTTACCTAATGAAAATTCCTTAAATAAATTAAGAGTGCGAATTTCTAATGCATTCATTTCTGACATTGAAATTTTAAAACGAAGGCAAAAAGGATAAAAAAACCTCATTTTAACAAGTTAGTATTAAAAAAAACAGGTTTTGACAAAAGGCCATTACCAGTAGGGAATTTGTTCCTAATACAAAAAACTAGAAGTACCCTTTGGCGTTGCCTGTTTTATTTAAAGCTGTTGTGAAATGGGATTGGGAGGTTTCATTAATTCGTTCAGCTTTCTCGGCATGGTTTTTACATTTTGTAAGTTGTTTTTTACAGCCATTTAGTAATTTCTCTTAATTGTCACGTCCGGTTCTGACGGTTTCCGCTTCCCTTCGGTTAGAAGAGAGGGTTTGCCGAGAACGTTTTCCACAGGCGGTTAACTGTGATTGGTAAGTTGCCAACTCTGAACGTAGACGTTTGATTTCAGTTTGACTGACCTATAAAATATGAATTTAAATGCGAGCTGCTTCATTTCAAAATAACAAACGCTACTTTTGCGTTTATTTGAAAGACAAGACTGATCAAAGTACCCACATAGGTAAAATACATAGCTACTAAATGTAAAATGTTTTACTGTTTTACAAGGTGTAAATCATTGGGCATTCAAAAAGAAATATATAACTAAATGCATTAAAAATGGTGGTTTTCGATTTTCTGTTTTCCATCAAATTTATTGAATAAATCTTTAGTTTAATCCTGTCAAAAACAGGCTCCGCGAATAACAACATATTGAAATTATAAGTTCGCAATTATCTTGTTTAATGGTATCGAAGTATCGAAATCCGAGTTTTTAAACTCGACTTGATTTCGGGTTAGAATGCAAGTTTGTTGGTTTGTTTCGTTTCGAATGGGGTTTGGACTATATATATATATATATATATATATATATATATATATATATATATACCAGCCTAGAAATTTATGGACAAATTTGATTCAAAGATATAAAAGTAATAAGGTATTACATGCACAAAATAAAATTAGCTGTTGCGAAATATAGATAGTGAATTTCGCGAAGAAAAAATGGACGCCTGTCTGCTTCAGTGCAACTCCCAGCCTGACTTTGATAATAAATATCAAGAGCAAATCTTCCCAAACCAAGAAACATCCCTACTAACAAGCCAACAAATGCACCTAAAGTAAATTAAAATTTTTCTAAATAACGATTAGCAATGATGTTAGATAATACAGAGGTCGTAATGACAATCATTCAAATGTATCTAAATGATAACATAGATTAACAAAAAATGGAATGAATTCAGTTCGGATAACAATACCATTGGACTCATGCAATTTATTAAAAAACTTTCAACTAAATTACAAAAGTCAATAGCAGACTTGTCAACGAGGCGAGCTTCTAACGAGCCGAGCCGAGCTTGAGAAGAGTATTGGATATACAACGAGCCCAAAACGAGCCGTTTTTAAGCAAACCAAATTTATAGTGCTGCTTGTTAATTTGATTATGCAGATTTTTCTTAAGTTTTGATTCAATGTTCCTTACTTATAATCGTATTTTAGAAATGTTTATTAAATAATAGGAAGAGCAATTGAAAAAATTCTGAGAGCACAATATTTTAAAAAAAATACCGAGTAGAAACTAGCCTCATTGAACGATTTTATGTGGCGAGCCGAGCCGAGCCGGGCCGAAATTACTCAAATTTTAAGCGACCCGACCCGAGCCGAGCTTAGAAGTTACGGCTCGTTGACAAGTCTGGTCAATAGTAAACTTAATTTGAAATATTTGGGACATATCAAAATATTAAGTCATCCCTTCTTGTTATACCAAAAATATTACTCTCAAATCCAAATATCACCATTTGCAGGCATACACTTATGCTCATATTTATTGGCACGGGCTAACAAAACTCTAATTTTGTCTTATAAATCCTAAAAAAAGGTTAAATAAAAGAAAACCACAATGTATATTATGTATTTTAAACTGCCCTTTCCGATGCAGCAATCGGATTTCAGAAAAAATAAATAACAAAGAAACTACAAACAAAATTGTAAAAAAAGCTTGTTCAAAATTATTGACACGGCTTTCTTTTTCTTTTAGTATCAGTATAATATCAATTAATTTCAGGTTTACATGCTTTCTGAACTTTTTATAGTCATATTATGCTTCTTTAACGCTAATTCCGTGAATAATTTTTTTTTCAGATAATTTTTATATAGCGATTTATTAAAGTATTATAAGTGACTAAATTATAATTTTCAATCGCCATGGTTAAAACTAAGGAACACAGCAAAGACATCAGGAAGTTTGTTGTAGCATGCCATACCAATGGGGAGGGCTATGATAAGATTTCAAAGAAGATAAACCTTCCCAAATCCACTGTTAGAGCCATAATAAACAAGTTCAAATCGCATGGCCACATTATGAATTTAGATGGTAGAGGGAGAAAAAGGATTCTTTCCCCAAGAGATGAACGGAAAATAGTTCGACAAGTAAACCAAAACCCAAGGATCACTGCTGGGGAGATTGTTGATGAACAGAGCACCTCTGGAGTGAATGTATCTCGACATACAGTTGGTAGAGTTTTGAAGAGAGCTGGTTTAAAAGCGTGTCGTCCGAGAAAGACTCCATTATTGAAGCCTATGCACCTGAAGGCAAGGCTAGCGTTTGCAAATCGTCATATTGATAAAGATGTTGCCTTCTGGAAACGTGTTCTATGGAGTGACGAAACGAAAATAGAGTTATTTGGCCATAATAAAGTGTCTTCTATTTATAGAAAATCTGGCGAAGCTTTCCTGCCTAAGAACACCATACCTACAGTGAAGCACGGTGGAGGCAGTTTGATGTTTTGGGGATCCTTTGCTGCCTCTGGGCCAGGGCGACTTGTTAAGGTCACAGGTATCATGAAAAAGGAAGATTATGTTAAAATATTGGATGAAAACCTGAAAGACTCTGCTAAAGAGCTCTCACTTGGTCGTCGTTGGTGGTTCATGCAAGATAATGACCCAAAGCATTCGGCTAAACTGACTAAGAAATGGTTTGAGGACAATCATATTAATGTTTTGGAGTGGCCATCCCAAAGCCCGGACCTTAATCCAATTGAAAATTTATGGAGAACATTAAAATTGAGGGTAATCCAAAGGAAGCCTACGAATCTTATTCAATTGGAGGAATATTGTCAGGAAGAGTGGGCTAAAATTACTACTGAAGAGTGCAACAACTTGGTTGAAAACTATGAAAAGCGACTGAGAAAGGTAATCAAGGCTAAAGGCTATACAATTGATTATTAAATAAACCGTGCCAATAATTTTGAACAAGCGTTTTTTACAGTTTTGTTTTTAGTTTCTTTGTTAATTATTTTTTCTGAAATCCGATTGCTGCATCAGAAAGGGCAGTTTAAAACACGTAATATACATTGTGGTTTTCTTTTATTTAACCTTTTTTTAGGATTTATAAGACAAAATTAGAGTTTTGTTAGACCGTGCCAATAAATATGAGCATGAGTGTATCATTGCAAAACTTGAATTTCAGCGATGTTGAAAAATAGCGAAATTTTTACAATTTAAATTTATTCTGCTATTTAAATCAATGTGTTTACGTGTATTGAAGTTTTCGTATACTGGCTATTCTTGTATTACAAAAAAATTAATTGTGGGCATTTCGTATTTCGGTGTGGGTATTTTGTATTTTCTTTGTAGTACTTCGTATATTTGTGTATTTTGTTCAATTTATAACAAGAAAACATATGCACCTTAAAATTACAAGCAATTGTTACAGAAATCTAGCCCCATGCACAAGCTATTTTGATCAATTTTTGTAAATTTTCCGACTCAGTGTTAGAAGGCTCCAAAATACTACTAGAAAGTCCAGAACCAATCAATTTGACCTCTTGCCTCTTTTAGCGTTAAGTCGATACTGCCTAGCTGTTGATAGTAAATTTTCAATTTAGGCCAAATACTTTTGCATTTTATCGTGGATCGTGAGCAACACACCGGTTTGGATATTTAACCTTCAAGCACTCATTTATGCGCAATGCAGACGTCTAGATATAGGCTGTATACAACTACCATTTTGTTTCTTGTAGAACAATATGAAGGTCACAACAACAAGCGGTCTAGATTTGTCAGGTTTCCTTTAGAAATGTTAGTTTTATTAGTGATTCTGGACACCTTCCAATGCGTATAAGACAAACCTTCAGCAGTGCAATCAATATGAATTGTTTTATTTCAGACTTAAGGCAACTTCATAGACAATTAAATTGAATATTTTGATTGAATACAAAATACTTGAATATATCTTTCATTGAGAGGCACTGGAAAAAAGTAGACATCAAATTCAGGGGTGATGTTAAAGAAGCAATCATGCAATGAGCTGCAAATGTAAGCATTAGAATTTTCATGCATTCTAGTAAACAAAAATCTTTTTGTAAAATAATGGGAATTATAAAAACCACATCTATAAATTAATAAAAAGTTCAAACTGAGTATGCCAATTTTATAGATATTTATATATTTCATATCAGATTTTGTGATATTACAGTGATTTTAAATATCCATAAATTTGTAGCACAATATCTTTCTAAATTTACCTTCATGGAATTCATGACATATATTTTAGGTTTTTGGTGAGGTACATAACACTAAATACCAAAAACCAACAGTATGCAGCAGTGGTATAGTCCTATTTTGTTAATAATGGGGACCTTATTAAACCAAAAATTTTTGGGACACCACACTTGTCATAAAATTCTTACACACACCCTCCTATTCGGTTTGCACCAAATAAACACTAAAACAAAAACTTAGTTAACAATTCAACTGTAGTTAATTGAGATCTCTGGTAATTTCGATTTGACAAGTCTGCTTTGACTATCATCAGCTGAATGGTGTCTAAGCAATCAAATGCTCTACAAACTCAACCGACTGCATTTTCTTTAATAAGGCAATAGAGTAGGTGCTTTATAATACAGTACACCTATAAATCCACTGATAATAAATCAATCCCTAATATATCCAAATTAGTCTGGAATCAATTTCTACATTGAAAACCCATCAATTAAAAAATCCAACAGCTCAATTAATAAATCCAATTTTTCTAAGAAGAAAATGACCGATTCATGTATTGAATCGCCAAACTTATTGTAATTGCGATATCATAGATGATACTGAGGTTGAAATTTTTGATCAAGAAGTTACAAAACGCATAAATCCGTGGGAGGCTATGTATATGATCCAGTGAGCTGGAATAAATTTCTTGGAACAGCATGGAAAACGGTTAGATCAAAGCCGGATTTACTGCTGTTGGGGCGCAACTGGTCAATGAAGAACCGAATTTACCATCACTCCTACTAGACTGAGTGAAAAAGAATTTGATAGATGACTATTGATTGGTGATGTTATAGTTCCAGAGGTGAAGGAAGAAGACATGCTTAATGAACTGGTCCACGGGACTGAGGAGTGATGAAAGAGTAAGTACTCCTGAGCCTCCAACAACTGAAAAAATTCTACATTACTTTGTTAAATAGGAATATGATCTCAATAGTCTTTGATACAGCAAAATGGACGCCTTTGTTGTTTTCAAAGAGAACATCAGCCCTGAATTACTGTAAAATTGCCCCAAAGCAAGAAATTCTTGATAAATTCCTCATCTACCAAAAACAAAATATTTGTTGACACTTCTATAAATTGCCTAGCAATAGATATACCTTTTTTAGTGTTTATCATTTTTGGATAGCACTAGAAAATGACGATAGATCAAAATGACTTTTAAGGATTTTTTGTTTGCTTCATTATTCATTCAGGAAAAACAACTAACAGGTACATATACTTCCAATTATAATGATAATCTCATTTAAATTGCTATTTGTAGAAATTTGGTTTCTATTCCATATTTTTGCATTTGAAAAAAAAATTTAAATTTATTCTCAAGGAGTAATCGCTGTCTAGTGTTAATCAATCCAAAATAGCCTGTCCTAAAGTAGATTTATTAAGCAGGTTCTACTGTATATGCATTCTTGTCTTCCTCTCCAGCATTGTTTGCACCACTACAAAAATGAGTGAAAATAGCCAAATGATCATTCTATATTATTAATAGTGGCTATTCACCAAGTGTCGATCACCCAACCAACTTTTCTAAACAGGATATCAAGATCGTTAGATATCTTTTGTACTTCTCTTTATACTGTGTAAATCTCATCACAGAATGATCAGAATGATTTCAAGTGAAATGTTGCATTGATTAAATTCATAATATCGTGAATTCCAGGCTGTGGTTTACTTGACCACTTGATAGATCAGTTCGCCCCTGGGTAGCAAGCAATTTTCGTGGGTGGGTAGTGGATGAAATAAAACGAAGAAGTCTGAAATTTTCAATATGATAAGCCCCCATAGGCCAACACCCTTAGCCTAAAAAATTTAACAATGGGGGCCGGACCCCCATGGTCCCCCGCCCCACTACACCCCTGATATGCAGTCAAAACCACACAGCATTTGCTACACCGTAAAACTTTGATTAACACATTGCTATGAATGAACTCCAGGAGTAGAAATCCTTCCTCTTACACATTTTTCAGATCTGGATGAGGGTTATTGTGAGTCATGCGGCATATTGGGTCACTGTTCGAGAGTCCGTTGGCAAGGCGCGGTCAGCTCTACTCACCTGAGTAATATAATAAAGTCTTTGCGGTCTCAAGATTCGGATTTCATCAACCCTTAGTTAACAGGAATGAATTCAATATGAATATGTCAACACTCAAATGAACTCTACCTACCAATCAAATTTGTCTTTATGAAAATGTTCCCTTGTCGTATAACCAATCAAGCAGGTTTTATTCTCGAACTGCAAAGTAACACCTCTCTTGTGAACCGCGTTTATTACTTAAACATTGTCTCTCAAATAATGTTGTGATGACGTGCTTTTTTGATATATAACGAGGTTATTGTTGTATTTTCAATATTTTATAGCCCATCTGGTTCTCGTGTGTGCGACACATTTGATGATTTACTCTAATGGGTCGACGTAAAGTTTGCAAAAGCTCGCTTATATATAAGAAAACAAAAACGCAATTTTATAGAATGTTTTAGTGTCGAGCTTCAATGAACTTCTTAAGACTACACAAACAGACAAACTCCCATGAAACACTGGGGGGATGCGATTGATTTTAAAGCCTCCAACTAAAAACGCACTACTGATGGAAGGAACAAGATTAAAGCTGCTAAGATGAAATTAACTTTACAGGGTTTACTCAGATTTTAGTGGTAGCAATGGAAGTTTTCATTAAATTATTGACAGAGATCAATCATAGATATCTTGAAACTACTACAACGAGTGTTCAATATGATAAAAAGCGTTACCAAGATTTGCAAAGCAAAATATTAAGAAGTCCCAATAAAAATTTGCAAAACCTTAGAACGTGTCATGCATATGTAACATGCTTAGCGACAAACGCAAAACCTGTTACTTCAAACATACGAAGTCTTAGATTGATGATAACTTGTCCGATACATAACACCGCGCACTGAATACAAGTGGCCAGAGTGACACACCAATGGACATTTTCTGTCTCGGAACTGCAGCGCATTAACAGAATTTGCTATCAGAGATCCCTGCAACTAATGATCCTGGGTTGGATATTGTATGCGTCACAAAGAGCAAGACTAGTGTTCGACAGTGCTCGCAGAATCAATGCTGTCATTACTAATGCTTGGAGTTAGATAAAGTAAACAACTCAAAGCTACAAGAACCTCGACAGTACCAAGTGTATGGAGCAGATTTTAACCCGAAAATCTATGGAGTGCCAAGATTTTGCAAACATATTTTAGGTGTTCGAACTAATTTCAAAACTGAAAAAGGAATAGAAGATCTAATCGAACGTATTGAACAGTATCTGCTAAGAAAAGTGTGCGAGAAATCAACATTTCAAAATGTTATGCAGGCATATAATGCTCTACCGAGTAGGGGCCGTGTCGATGTTTTTGTCAATTTTTAATAATACTACAATTCTGTTATTCATTACCAATAGCATGGTAATTGCAGTTATTGACTTAAGGCTACTATTTGATCTGCCTCTAAGAACATATAAATTTAGCCTTTATCAACAGAGTGAGATATTAAAATTTTTATATATCAATTTTATAACAAATTTCTTTCATTTAATGACACATGCATAAACAATTAATCATACGAATTTTTATTATACAGCATTAATAAGAATGGTTTCTTGAATTAAAAAGTCAAAGGAATGTTTAAATTTTGGTATACATAAAGTGAAGGATTGTAATTGTTTATAATATATGGAAAAACCGTTTTTCCTTAAACTAAAGTTCAAGGAAAAGCGGTTTGCGTTATCCTAACTTCTAGAGAAATTATTAAAACAATTAGTTTGTACAAAATATACTTTAAATAGTGAGCTAAATAAGATAGGCAAAAATATATTCCAAAAACAGATAAATTTGAAAATACAATATTTTGTGTTAGTAGATTAAAAATTGAAAGCTTTAGATATACAAATTCATGTGGTTATAAATTTTTGAAAAAACTCTGAATGCACAAAATTGAGATTTGAAAATTACTACGGAGGTAAATTAATCAATTGCATAAAATATTTCTTTAATCAATTTACACAAATCACGTTGTATGCAAAAACACATCTAACTAAATGTCATACAATTATATATATTTCGCATAGTCAATAAAAATATTGTATATTTTATGTTTTAACTAATATAAAATTATTTTACACAAATAAAATAGAAAATTTCAAATTTTCAAAAATGATGTAGTAGTTAAGCCTAAAATTTTAGACTTTTTGAAAATTCGATTTTTTGTGCTTGTAGAATGCCAAATGCCTAATATCTTACACTTGGTTTCATACTTTTACAGTAAGTATTAACAAAGAAAAATGACTATATATTAAAATTTATATTTTAGGGCTTTGGCTCCAAAGTCTTGACAAATTTAATAATTTTTTTATATATATTTATAATACATTGTCTAGCGCCCAATTTTCAATTTGTCAGAAATCGATATCATTAAAACTGGGTGCGTAATAAATTTAATAAAATTTGGAATCAATTAAACAGTTTTAAAATTGAAAGCCTAATATCTCAGGCGCGCATTGCCCAATTTCAAAAATTCGTTTTTCAGAATAAAGTTTGAACTGATTTGCAATTATTGAAAGAGAAATTTTTGAAATACATTTAATATTGAGGGTGCAATTTGTGATGCAACTTTCTACGCTTACAGATTGTCACTTTAAAAATTTCCTTCCAAATTCTTATGTGGAATGATGGCGGGGGGGAAAACTTTGAGGGCCATTTACACCTGGACCAAAGTATAATCTTGCTTAGTGAAAAAATTTTGCCAATAATTTGGGGGCAACGAATTTGTCTGCAAAATTTGGTTAAAATTGAATGGCTCAATCCCAATACATGGTCTAAAAAGATGCTTATATACGAACACAAATTAACACTCTTACCTGCGGGACTTACTCTACATCTCTATCTCTCTTTCAATCTCACATTTTGACAACACTCCCGGTGCGCAGCGGCACTGCGGGTTGCAACAATTTTAGAATTTTAGAATTTAGGCATTTTGTTTTTATTCAATATAATTGATTCCAAAATTTCCAGCTGTAGATTCTCTGCCAGATTTGATCCCATCAACTTCGGACCAATGCCAAAAAATGTGCAACTGAATTTTTAAAGTAACAAAATAAAAAAATTGGGAGATTTCTACATATTTTAGGCTTAAATTGGCAATTTAAGAAAATCGATTAAAAGTGCTCCTGTGTCTTCATTATTGGACACTTAGACTTTGAATTTAAACTATTATATAGTACTTGAAAAGCGCTATATACTTATATTTCCAATTTTCAAAAAAGCCCAAAATTTTAGGCACATTAGTGAAAAGCTTTCCATTAATAATAGCATTGAAATATATATTTTGCATTTAAACTCTAGTGCCCTCAATAATTGATATTTTGTTTTTGAACTTAATCTATTAGATAGTAACTATCTACCCATTTTATCGATTTTCTAAAAAGCACAAAATTTTAGGCACATGAGTGAAAGATGTTTCATCAATAATAACAAT
Source organism: Hofstenia miamia (assembly GCA_900660155.1). NCBI lineage: Eukaryota > Metazoa > Xenacoelomorpha > Acoela > Hofsteniidae > Hofstenia > Hofstenia miamia. The sequence continues at coordinate 1,888,943 of CABFPE010000023.1, forward strand.
AGAAATCTGTTTAGAATTCAATTAAATGATATTTACATTTAATATGAATGTACATTTATTTATTAAATATCATAAAATATATAGTGATATCAAGTATGTGAAACAATTGATTTTTTATGTCGATTTAATGCACTGTGTGTTGCTTGAGCAATTCAATTAAATGAAGATAACTAAAACATGCATATTTCCCGCATTCGCATTTTCCATAACAACAAAAAATTTTTGCTCTGCTGCTATTAATAACAATTAGATATCACACGTGCAATGAATTTCAACATTAATCAGAGGACTTGTGGAAAAATAAATTCCATTAACTAAAATCATATTACATCATGATGCGTTCTTCCTAAATAACTTTAAAGTTTTGTATTCTGTTGAGAATCATATTTATATATGCTCTTGATAAGATGGGATGCCTATTTACCTAAAGCAATAAATGATTTCACAGAAGATGTATCTAGGGCGGGTAAAAAATATAATATAAAGTTAGACTAATTTCAATGAAATTAGTGTGATTATCTGAATAATATATTCGAACCTACTAAGTTTATAGCTATTATTGTTTTGATTTCAATGCTGGCCTTCTGACTTCCAATAGAACACTAATGAAATAATGTTATATATATACTCATTTAAATTTTAAAGATTGAAGAGATTATTAAGAAAATTCAATAATAGTCAGTAGAATTTAATTTGATGTATAATTATTGTAAAACATTTGATGAACCCTAGCAATGCTGTTGGAAGTAATGTCGGAAAAAAGTTTATACTCTCTGTTATCCATTTTAAATATCTTGATATGACAATCGAAACATTGGCAATGAATTCCACAAGAAATCGACTTGTAAAGATAAAATATTTATAAAATTCATGTAATTTTCGCAATCTTATTTTAATGCAATAAGTTGGCTGATATGATATTGAATTGCGCAGATATTTGGGATGAAATCCGTTCACAATTACTTGCAATTAGCATCTCTTAGATGTAAGACATCTTGACAAAGAAGGCTTTTTCGAATTAACTTTAAACATACATTTAAAAAGTCACTATTCTGTGAGTTTTGGTTCAATTGCTTTGTTGTTTACAGCATTCGGTAGAGCTCCCTTGCTCAATCTAACACTATAAAAATGTATTTTTAGTTACTAGTACTATAGCAAATTTGCGACTTCATTAATAAAACTAATTGATTTTGGATCTCCATATTTCGACCTCAATTGGCCTTAAAAGCTAGCATTATATATGAAAATGTGCGCACTGACCAGCTGAATTCAAGAATATTTTGTTTTTGAATTTGTAAATTCTGGATCTACAATACACTCGAAGTAAAAATGTTAAAATTCACAAGTTGACAATAGCGGTCTAAAACATTTAATAGAGTAGTTCGTATTTGGAGAGCTATTAATCCAAACGTTTTTTGTGCTATGCACACAGTCCATGTACCATTGGGGACGATCTGAATAGCTCTATAACAATCATACAATTAATCTAGGGATTTTATAAGTTTAAACTATGTTTGGGTGATAAATATAATTGATTCAAATTTCGGCAATATTACGTAACAATTATTTCTATTAAAATTAGGTTTGATAAAATTTCCTCCAATTATATAATAATGGCCATATGC
>CABFPE010000023.1:1891567-1909313 GCA_900660155.1 Hofstenia miamia
TATATATATATATATATATATAAATGCTAAAGCAGCCGCGTGGTTTCAAATGAACTTTATCAAGCTGAATTCGACTGTGCATTTCATTCTTCTCTAACTTTACAAAAAAGTTCATCTTTTTTAATGTTCTTTCCCTAAATTACTCTTCCTTTTGAATTTTTTATATTTTTTACTGCATATTGCAAAATAAATCCAAATTGAAACCATCACAACAACATATTTTTAAGCTGTGTCATTCTACATTAAATTACAAGATCATTGATGGTGCTAGTGAATACCAAAATAGAAATCATCACTAATGCCATGCAGTGTTAGGGTTCATGGAAGGACGCACTTCCACAAGCAAAATTTATTGATATCAAATGATCATTGGCCTATTTCATGAACTGATGTAGCGCAAGAGTTAGTTTTTGATTTTCTACAAGCCACTTTTGCGTTATACAAACTTAGGCAACCCAATTGAAGCAAAATGCAGGAGTGCTGTAAAATATTTTGATGTCCATGTCCGAGATTAGGAAATCAGCATGTTTCAATTATGCAGAATTATTGAGAAGGTGAATTCTGCTGTCGTTAGCCAAAATATAGATGATTTTTAAAATAACTTGACATTTCATGGGAGAAAGTTTTACATTTGGGATTGGATGGCGCGCCATGCATGATTAAGCCAGAAGCAATCCTAAAGCCCTATATCCAACTTAATTCACCACAACCTTAAATTAATTTATAGTTGCGCTGGAAGGGTTCTTCACTTATATCCATCTGTTCACGACATCATTGCAACAATGAATTTATTGAAAGGGGATGTCAATTCCATCTCATTCTAAGGATTCTTATTGGGGAACTTGTTTCGAAGCTCCGTGTACTTAGGTGCTGTGCAGATCATTTAAGAAAGTAAGATGACAGTGGATTGGTTGTAAAGCTTGTAATTGAAGCAATTTGCACTCTTCTTTGGTGACTCAATTAACTAATGAATCAGATGGATTCAGATGACCCTGTTCTCATATACTAAAATTCATGAAGAAGCAAAATAACTGGCACCAATCTAATTCTGGCATGCAATTCTTTGCTTAGTTGCAAAACTGTGTTGGGTCAAATCCAGCAGTAGAACGATAACTTAGAAAATTCAAGAAGCTGGTCGCAAAAGACAGAGGCCTTCATCTGTCAACATGGAATCTTAAATTTGTGCATATTGATATTTTAAAATATAATAATTTACACAAATCTAGCATCTTTTATACACTTAATTTAAACATTTTGCAATATATTGATTATATTTGTAAGCGGCAATTAAACGACAAAAATCAAAGTAATTTGCAAAAATAAAAAATATTCTTAGAAAATATAAAAAACAGCTTACAGTTGCCCTATATGATATACATGAGTAAAGTTAACTGGATGATTAGAAATAATTGTATTTTTTTCAATGTTCCATTTAAGTCAAAATGTGAAGATAAAAGATATGTGATGTTTTTTAAAATATGCAGCAATGTAATATTCTGTTTTGGCGAATGTTTAACGATGCTCATCGGAAAATGCGTGAGAGTTTGCAATTTTTAGATAAAAGTTGCAATTTTCGAACAACTTAATATACACACATATAATATGCATACATAAATATAGGCAGTGTTGATCGTTTTAACTTTATTTAAACTTTAAAAAGAAACTTTGAAACTTCAATTTCAAACTGAGATTTCAAGAACAAATAATAAGTCTATATTTAACAGTACTCATGCTTGTTCGGTTCCTTTGGTGCCCCCTCACAGTTGGCAGGCGATGGCATAACCCCTAAGAGATGACGAGCCAACCCTTGTAGTCGTGGATACTTGTCTTGAGCATCATACTTGAGGAAGAACTGAAAAGCCGATATTTTAACCTCCACGTAGTACAAAAAATCTCGCAATTCTTCTTTAATAGAGTTGAACCTCGTATTAAAATAGTTATCCAAATTCACTTTTTTTGATGGGTTTGAGCACGCACTGAAGATATCTTCAATAGGATTAATTAGTGCTGTTTCAATAAACGAAAGTTCTTCACCCACAACCTCTCCTGTTTCCATAATGGCTTGATCGGTAATGTACTTCACCGCAAGTTCTTGTTCACTCTGAGTCAAAAATGAATGGTGATCCTTTGAAGGATTAATCAAACAACATGCCAGAGTTACCACTGAGAAGGACGAAAACCTTCTATCAAGTGTAAGAGAGTTTTGAAGTCTTGACAAAAACATTTTGACTAGATAGTGCAAGTTATTGTTAAGTGACGAACGTTGACAAACAATGTCCAATTGGCGAATAGCACAAACTGTGTTGTCTGATATGGGGTGCTCGCTTTCAAAAAACCTTCCAATTTCCATAAGCTTTTGATGAACTTTAAACATCTGAGTTATAGCAGGATTATCGAGGCAACTATAAGCACGCGAGTTCTCTTCACGTTTTGCGTTTAGTTCTGTCAACTTCATCATAACCCATTTCAATTGAACGTGGTGACCGTACCAGCGTTTTGCTAAGTTTAGGGCCATTTAAATTCAAACAGAAGCTGTTTAATTGGGTAAAAAATGGCATCAGGGATCGAATTGTTCAATTTGTGAGCGCCACATCCAACAAATGTATGAAATCCTTGTGACCTTCTATGACAAGATGCGATTCAACAACAAAAGTTTCTTCCGATTCTGACTCGCTCAATATTTTGTCGTCATTTGCGTCATTTGTAACCATTTCTTTGAAAATACGAGCACTTGCAATCATTGGCGCGCAATTGTCGCTTTGAAACGCGATACAATTCTTAGGATCAAGTTTTAGGCCTTCCAAAACCTGCTTCACTTCAAGAGCTGTCACGCTTGCCTTTGTATTGGACACAACTTTGAAATCAACCACTCGGAGCATTGGTTCCCATGCATCAGAAATCCATGAAATTGAGATGACTATCACGTTTTGACCTCGGGTGTTGCTCCAATGGTCGAGTTGGACTCCGTATGAAGGAGATTCGCATTCTTATACACCTTCTCTTCCGCCAATGTTGATATACAACACTTTATATTTTTGTAGTTCGGAATCTTTCGATATTGTATAACACTTCAGAAATTTCCGGTTTTTTGGCATCTAGAGATATTCATTGGTAACCCAGTCTGAGCAAAAGATTGACTAATTGCTTCATTGGCAATTTTGGCTTCAGACTTGACTTTAAAAGAAGTGCTGATTCTCAATTGGTTTTGAGAACCATTTAAAAATTAATTATAAAGATAACTTCAAGTATTAAAAAGATAGCAAAAAGATGGACAGTGTAATTCCTTCATGTATTGGTATGACGTAATCGGCCATTTTGAAGTTTAAATAAATGCTCTCATTTAAACTTAAGTTTAAAGTTGAAATGTTTAAAAAATGTGAGTTAGATTAAACTTTCATTTAAACTTCGTTTTAGATATAATGCTTGCAAAAATAATTAGATATACCAAATGTTATTTTCATCGTGGATTTTTTCACTAAAAAAATTTAAATTCAATTTTGTAGATATTTACTGTCCAAATATGGAATAACTTAAGTTCAACATTTTTCGTTGCAAAAACCTACTCAAACTTTGTCGCAACTGCTTAAAAATTAACCCATTGTTAAGTTGGCAAAAAAATTCAAATAAACTTAAGCTCAACAGGCTAAGATGTCAAAAGCACTTCCTGTACAGAGGCGCACCTAGAGGGGGGGGAACTGGGGGAACGTTCCCCCCCTCAACAGAGCACAAATGCTTCCATTCCTCATGAAATGTATGCTGATATGATAACATAGTACATATATATTAAGCAATGCTTCAAATCTATCTCCAGAGGTAAGCAATAATTAATTGATATTGCAATTATTACAATAATTGGAAATCAATTAATCTATTGAATACTTTAGAAGAAGAAAAATTTCCGATAATTTGCAATTATTTAGGTTCACTAAAAACGTTCTCACAAGCATTAATGGATGAAAATCTTGGTGAAACATAATAAAGTCCCAATTCGAAAATCATTATTGTCCTGCTTAGTAAATTAATACAGTATTGGCTATTGCATGTGTACAGCACAGTTTGATGACCAAAATATACATTATGCTTCCACTACCGAATTCACTTTTTTATATATTGAAGGCATAATATTAACCCTATTGCGCACCATTGCTATCTTTCTGTCACACACCTCATATTGTGATGTCAAACGTAGAGATATTAAACAATGATCACATCTTATACATAAGGTATCTATGCAGAACAAAATTTGCTTTTAGTGATTACGATTTCTGGCAACATTTAACTTAGATTTTTCTTAGTGCTAACAGAAGTATGAAGCACTCGTAATTTTGTTTGTAATCTCACAACGATGTTTTTTCTTTTAAAAATAGTTTTTATGTGTTATGCTTGGTTTTTATGCTATGATTTCTTATCTATTATTTTCATTCCAATTATTGCCAAAAGCGAAACTAGCAATGAGAAATATAGTAATTTTGAATGAAATTTTTATTAAATTATATTTTGCAAAATGTGAAAATAATTTGGACACGGTTTCTGTATTTTTACCTGTAGTGAAATATGGTGAATTACATAGCAATGCTAAAAAACAATAGAGAAATAATGTATTAAATTCAAATTCTAACAAGTTACAAAATGAACTAAAGGTATTTTGTGGACGCACAGTATTAATACGGCATGATCCTCAGTCCTGCTCTCTTCTGCTAACAGGAGTCGGAGCCGCGGTGGGCTGGGGCTCGACTGAGGTATCGGAAAAAAGGGGTTGAAATTGAAAAAAATACATTATTGCACAACAGTTGTAGTGAATATTATACAATTTCTTAAACAACGCTTTGAAATTGTACATCAGTATTATCTATTCTTGAAAAATTCAGTCTAGAATTTTCAACTTCAGTGAGCACATTTTCTTAAAAGTTGAGTTGGGCTTGATTCAAGCCTGCAAGAATTAGGCCTAAGTTTTTGGTTGGAATAACTAAGAAATAAGAAAGTAAGATTTTTTTAAAGATCATCCTACCACAAAAATGGAAATTTTTCTTATTGAGATTAGGATCATTTAGCAGGACAACAGTCTGTGTTCGAAATCATCCTCACCTAATGAACCACGGAGCAGATATGTGTGTTAGCCAATCTTAGTAATGGTTTAATAGCGGTAGGGAAAAATAATTCAGTTTTAGTAATTTTTAACAAACATTCATAGTATGCTGGTTACGGTTGCTATGTTGAAATTTAATTATAAAAATGACATAAAAAAGTAGATATATGAAATAGTAAACCTTAAATTGAATAGTTGAATTTTGTTAATATCAACCTTTCTGTTTTGGGTAGCATGTCAAAAAGTGTATACTATTTAATTTCCCTGACAATGCTTTTTCCATTGTTGTAGTTAAAATCTTCAAAATAATGAATTTATAAACTACTTTGTATGTAAGAATATCTATGAAAATATGCCAATATACATATATATATATACATAATCTAAAGAATAGTTCCCCTCCTCAGAAAAAAAGCTGGGTGCGCCTCTGTTCCTGTATGACCAAAAAATCGATATTTAAATCACAGGATCAATTCAATGCTTTATATAAATTTTCTATGCATGCTTAACTTTTTCTGTAATCATGAATTGGCGTTTATGGCGCAGTACCTTAAAAATACAAGAACTTTCCTTAAAACCTCTCCACTGAAAAATTCAAATTTTGGACTTAAGTGATTTTGTACGGCAGTCATATCGTCTCTTCTACAGAATTCTCAACAATTAGTTTGTTTTTAAATATGAGCGCCTTTAATTTAGAGTTTGACCTAAAATTTGTTCAAAGGTAATTTATATTGATCCTTCACAAGATGCAGAGAAGATAATGAATGAAAACTCAAACTTTTTTAGACTGTTTTTAGTTTTATTTATCATTGAAATATGAAAAAATACAATGATTATACAATATATTCTGGTATTAGCTTTGATAAAATGCACTGAGTTTCCTTTTTCGACAGGTTATTTAAAAAAAGTAAACATTTTTTTTTAAAAATGGTTCCATCTTTGCTCTGAACCTATTTTTAAAATTGATTGCCGTTGTTAATGCTTTTATTTAGTGTGGTTATTTTACTTGTCTCTATGTTTACGGAGCCTATTCCAGAAAAACATCTGTACAGATTGACATTTGGAACGCGATTCTCCACGCAAATTCGAGAGGAGCTTACCCCCGAAAATGGTATGATTCAAATGTTTAGTAGATCCTCATGAAAACATCAACATTGAGATTGCGCTCTTTCCAATGTATTTAACCCCTTCAGTACCATCAAGATATTGGTTTGTGCCATGCTATAACCGAAAAACCTTTATTAGATAGTTGGTAGAAGGTGTATGTTTACTAAGCGCCAATGATCTTTTACGATGTGCCAGTGCACAGCCCAAACAACTGCAAACCTACTTATAACTAATATTATCTAACACGATATAGTCTCGTGCTGGTGCATAATATGGAGTGCTCAAATCACGAGATTATCTCGTGATGGTACTGAAGGGGTTAGAGGTTTTAGAATTATTATTCTATTTTGAATAATTTCACTATTGTATTTGGTTCCACTATTTCTTGAACTGCACAAAAGTTCAATCTTAAAAATGAATTAATGTATCTATCAAATTTCATACAACAGTGTGTCACCAATTTCATATTTTATGCACAAATAGCACCAATATGACGCTTATTTTTTTAAAAGTGCACCATTAATAATAACGTCATAAAAAACCTTTTTATATGCAATACATTTTTGTATTTTAGTGACATTTAAATTTTGTTTTGAAAATTTAACTTCGTAGTTAGCAATGAATTGATTTCCAAATGCATTTCATATGCTTTATTCGTCGGAATTTAATGTAACTAATGCCAATAATATGATAAATATTAAAATGTCAGAGAATTGTATTATTTGTATTTTGTCTCCGAATGAAATTTAGGTGAACTCTGTGAGTTTCATTTTATGAAGTGAGGTTTTGTAAAAAAATAAGTTATTCTCATTTATTAAATTCAGTTATCAACTCAAATTTGTTCTTTTGTTTAAGCCAACTTATATATTCGTTGGGTTTTGTATGATTTGTATTTACCTTCCAAAATCAAATCCCCTACCCAACATTTATGGCCTTCAGTTTAGAAGGAAATTAAGATGCCTAACAATTGGGATTGGCATTAGGTTAATAGGCCTAGGTATCACCTTGCAAAATTTAATAGTATTGTATATGATTTATTAAGATCTATTAATGGTCCAAAGTGCGGCTTTTAACCCTGGACTTGACAAACACGCTTAGACTGGACTCGGTTTATTAATTTGTAAATAGCCAATTGAGGGCTTAGCTTTTTTGAGGCCATTTTGGATTTTTTTCCTAGACTAATGAACTTTTTTTATTCTTTTCTTGAGCGAGTAACCTGAGTACTACATGAGCGAGCATTCATACTGCAACTTATGTCTTAAAATTTTTCATTTTCTTTCTCTTTACTGCGTTTACATTGAAAATAGCATATTCAATTGTGATAGTTTGCTGATTAACACGCGCTGGAGTCACTCATTAATTCTAAACTCCTTAAACTTGAATCACTTCTCATGTCCCAATCTTTACAATTAGAAAGTGCTAGTAATGTTTCTTTAGTTGTACCATGAGTCATATGCAGTCTCATTTAGTTTTATGGGTCATCATTTTAGCAGCCTTTAAGAGAATCTTCTTCGCTTTGGGTAGTTTGAAATACTTGTGATAAAGACGCGGAAACTATTGATTGCTTAAGAAATTTAATCCACAAATATTTACACCAAAATGCTTGTATTGTAGAAATATGTTTCCAGGAATTCGAGACTCATTGGTGCTTTAGTAACTGTACCATGAATGTCAAGAAGTTGTTCACAATATATTTCATATTTTTTAAGATAAAATGCACGTTGCAGCAAATGATCATTTCGTATATCAAAATCTATGCATTTAGAACTAAGTGATATATAAGCACAAATTAACTTTTTATGTTATGTTTAGATGTGGAAACGAATTCGGTAAGATATCATATGCGAGATGAAGCCATTTCCACCGTTTCAAAAGCAGAGTCACCTGCTGCTGCTACACAAAACGTTGCCGATGAAGAGCAAAGTGTGTTCAAGAAATGGGTTGTGCAATTCTGTGGCATCAGCAGTAAGTTTTTAGATGGAATTAGCATTGATTTTGTAGAATTGTTCACTAATTATTACATTTCATGGGTATACTATTTACAAAATTGAAAATTTATATATATATATATATATATATATATATAAAGTACTATCTGTAGTATTCATTTTGAAAATAAGGGCGTCTTCTTTTTTTAGCACAACTAAACTATTATTAAGAGCAACTAACATAGGTGCGATACCTTTATATGCTACTAGGAATTAAGGTGCACTAGTTTTTCCAATCAGGCCTTTTAAGACCCATTATCAGATAACTAATGAAGAAATTTGATCAAAATGACAAATACTGCTCCTTTGGAATGCCTGCTTCAGTAGATTAGCGGAAAATAACTGCTACAAACGATTACTTCGAGAATACAGTACTGGAAATATGTATTCGACCACCTTGCTATTATTGGATAGAGTGTGCCTAAAATTATAACTAAGTGTTATTTTGATTAAGAAAGGAAAATTTGTATGTCTAATACCATAAAATGAGATACATAAATTAATAATTGATGCAATACAAGCACTTAGCAACAAAATTATCTCTTCTAATATTTTATAGGGTGTCCCTTTGAGCGAATAACAGCTTCAAAGCTATCAGGGATTTGGAATTGCATAAAAATTTTTCTTTATTGCGCTCCACAACTCGTGTTCAGTGTGAAGAGTATGACGTCCAATTCGATATTTGACATCTTTCTACATATTTTCGATAATGTTAAGGTCTGGAGATTGGCTAGGCCAGTCAGCAAGGATAGTAACCCCATTATTGTGGAGGAAATTTTTCATTTCATTTCAGGTATGACATAGACCACCATCCTGCTGATATATTGATCATTTGTAAGGAGTGGCAAGAGTTCCTTTTCTAGAATCCGAGCATATTAAGAGCTTAGGAGAGTATCAGTGATGTGAACAATCTTGTGAAAGCCACACTTCCGTATTACACCCCATAGCATTACAGACTTCCCCACCATAATTCATGGTCCCTCGAGTAATTTGAGGCAAGAATCTGAACTTCTGTCCGATTGGTCTCTTTATCAACATTCTTTTTTATAAGTATGGCTCAAATCTTGACTCATCTGAAGATATAACATTAAACCAATGTTCAGATGAATTGTCTCTCATTAAATTGGCCCACCTCATCCGGCGTAATCTTTGCTGAGGTTAAGAATTGCTTTTTGGGTGCAGCAAAAGTGCCAATTGAGTACCTCTTCAGTATGTTTCGCACAGTTCTTGCTGTCACAAGGTGACCATCAGGCCATTTATTGCGAAATTCCTCTGAAGTCGTCCTGGGATTTAGCTTTGAAAGCACATAAGAACTGATTGGGAGGTTTTGGAGGTCTTCTTTGGTCTCCCGGACTTTGGCTTGGGGCAATGATGTTTTCACAAGTGAAACGTCTGATGATATCCCCGACAGTACTTCGAGGTCGCTCTACAAGTCGGGCTATACAACGTTGACTCATCCCTTCCAAATGTTTGGAGGTAATCAACTCGCGGATGGCAAGAGGAGCGTAACCAGGCATCACATATGGCGAAGAAATACTTATTAGACATTTTCAATATAAATAGACTGAAAAAAGCTCAACCAATGAAATTTTTTACAGATTCTCTGATTTGGTCTGAAGTCGCCGAATACATTTTTCCAAGAAAAGATTAGCTAACTACAAGCATTGTAGCATTTCTCCTTGAGATTTAAAGTAAACAGTGATAATTATTAATCTACTAATATCTTATTTATACTAAACGTTTAGCTGCTGAAGATGAAACCGCTGCTAAGCAAGAGCGTGTCAAAATGCGGCAAGAAGGCGTTAACATTAGAGAAGAGAAGGTATGGAAGTATGCTGTAAATATTAACTGTGCAATTCTGATCATTGCCACTGCTGTACTTCTGGGTGTCTATGGCTTTGATTGATTGTTTATACGTAAATATGTCTTTAATTTCATGTGTATATTTTGTAAATTTGTTGTAATTTTTTATTTTGTATATTTGGAAGCTGTATGCTACCTCATTTAATTTGTGCCTTTATATTATTTTTGCAAAAGATAATTTAAATATATGTGTATATTGCCTTTCCTCTTTAATTTGCAGTTGAGAACATAAAATAAATAGTCAAGATAAATATGCTCATAGAAACGAAGAAAATGAAGTAAATGTAGCTGAGTATACAATATAATTTATAATAAAAAATTAACGCTTTCAGTATTTTAGATTTCTATTTTCTTCAATTTTCTTTTTTTCATTTTTAATTCTTTGTGAAAATTTAACTATATTTTCCTTCAAGAAGAAAGACATGTTTAGATTGTAGTAAAAAATTTTTTTTGATTTAGTGCAGATTTATTTCACTAAATACCTGTGATCAGTTAAGAAAACGTAATATTACAAAATTAATTTAGTAATCATGACTCATGTAGATTCAAGTAAATAAATGGACAATATTATCTCAATAAATGCAAAGTTGCGTTGTTATAAAGTAATTATTTTTTAAATTATTGTAATATGAATTACTTTTTAGGGAACAGCCTTTCCTCAGAATGCCCATGGATTATCCAATATTTTGTAAACATTATTGTGCAACTAAACAATATGCAAGAAAACTGCGGTTATTTTTTATATACTTAACGTAGAAAATCCATTTCTAGTTTTTTGTTGAATTAAATATAAAGTCCGACACAAAAAAATTCTTACAACAAACGTTTTTTACAAAAATGCGCACCATGCAGAATATTGAAAATGTATGGGCTTCGTTTATGCTTTGTGGGGAAACCATAATGACTGAGTATAAATTTGAATCTTCTTGCTGAATAAGTGGCTTAGTTCACTACAATGACTGTCATGGAGCTTTCCTACCATAATATATAAGGTCCTCTTCTTGATAAAATATTTAGCAATACTAATTTTTGAAATGAAATGAAATGAAATATCTATATTTAGAGTTGCTTTTTAATAAAATAATATAAAATACTGTTTACAACTAAATAGCGTCAAACAATAGAAATAAAGGAAAACACATACAAAACTAATTTTTACAAATATAATTTCAATTAATAGCTTGGGCTATGGCGAATTTAGGTTAGATGCAGTCTATTGAATAATCACTAATCACTATTTAAATTTAAACATGCGTCGATAGTATTCTCCTTCTTTTATAATAGCTTGGATAATGTAGACTGCTTGATGTTGAACTTTGCGCAGACAACCTTTTATTTCACAGTAGGATTATCTTGCACGTATTGTAGTATTGCGTGACGCTCAGAAAGCTTCTCTGAATGCAGTTTTAAACGTAAACCTCATTGATTGGTTGTTGAGATGAGAGAAAAACATTAAAGGTCAATAATGTATGCAGGTCCTCACAAGACATGCACGCTAATCTCACTCAGCAGACATACACACGCGCGTCAGCAGTTGAACTGCTCCACACTTAGCCATATTTTATTCTTATAAGTGAACAAAATTACTAGGTAAATGCAGGCTTTGGTCCTAGTAATTGTATTCTTATAACCAAAATATTCTTGTATCCGATATTCTTATATCCAATTTTGTTTAACACTATTTATATGGAAAATTGGACTGGACTTTTGAAAAGAATTCTTATAACTGATAAATGTCTATAAGTGATATGCTTATATCTGAAATCTACTATATATGATTCACGTTGTTTGTAATTTATATTTCAACCTTATTCATTACCTTCATTGTAGCAAACTATAAATGTTTGAAATTTTTTCAAATATTTCTCCTGAAAAAGAGATGTTAACTTAAAGACATTAATGTTAGAAAGTTATCCTAATTGTTAAAGATAAAAGTATTAAACAAATATTTACCCAAGATGGATGCGTCCAAAACGAGAGAATTAGGTTGTGAAGAATATTTAATATAGTTTTTCTCCCAGTTGATAGAGTTTGAATTTACCTCATTACTATCTATCCAAATCATTCATAATAACACTGTTTCAGTCGTAAAAAAACTTCCTTTTGACTCAGCAATTTGAATTCTTAGATGGCAACAAGGCCCAATAAGTGGATGCTTTTTCTAATTAAATGAATATAAATGTCAAATTGTTGATGACAAATTTTTGTATACCTGGAATTGCAGAATCTGTAAAGTTTTGGTATGAAATTGATAATTTAAAAAATTTTCTACAAAATAAAAATAAATCTCAAACATTACTTATTGTCTTTTGAAAAATTCATGAAGAAATCAAGCCCTTTACTTGGAACTACTGTAAACAGGCTTCTCAGGTAAACCAAATTTGGAAACCAATGTTTGAAAAGTAATGCTTAAATTAACTGCAAATCTATAGAAATAAATCTATAGAAGCCTAGTGAAATTGCCAAGCAACAATAGTATGCTGAAAATTTTAAAACACTTAATACAAATTTGCATTGTTTCTTCAAGATTAGTTAATTTGACAGTAGTGCTTGAACATGAATTATTAGAAATAACAGAAATTTTTAATTCATAACTCAAGATTTGAATATAGCAAAAAAAGCTTGTTGTGTTTTACAACTTGATTATTCATCAAACATTTGACATCAGCTGAAATTTTTATACAATACATTAGTGCAAACTCATGATTCCCAAACTAAGGAAAGTGGTGTACTTCAACGCATTCTTTCAGGATGCAAATGCTATCACAAGTTATTTCAAGAATGCATTAATGACAGAAATCAACACATAACTAAAGAAATGAAATTTTGTTTTAAGAGGCAATGATTTATCTTTGATAAAATAGAACAATTTTGGCTGTTTAAAGAAATCAGTATAATGTCAGCTAGCTGACTAGTTCTTAACTAACTAAATTATTAATATCATAGTTTTAGTGATAAGTAACTTTCCATTTGATCATCAACAATTTGTGTGTTCAGATGGCAACAATTTCTACACTATGTGTTTGACAAAGTATAATAATTGGAACACCCTTTTTTATTTAATGAATATTTTTACTGTCATAAAATGTTGCTGATGACAAGTTGGTTGAAAAAAATTCTTCCGCACAGTGCTCGAATTTAAAAAAAAATTTTATTAATTTTCTAAAAGAACTATTAACCAAAATTTATAAATATTTTTCAAAACCCACGACAAAAAACAGACTAGAACATTTATTCAAATAAAGCACTTTTATATAAAATAAATACAATAAGTAAATTATCAGTCCAAAATTATTCAGTTCAAAAGCGTTTTTGTAGATTTCTCTAACTGAGATTCACGACTAATCGACTACAGATAATCACAAATAAGTTCTTTAGATGGATACAACGGACATCTTTGTTCAACAGCAGACATCTCTTGGTGCAACCTTTGTCCATGCTGATCAGAAAATTAGCCAATATACTATCCAAATTCATTTTTATTTTCTAGGTTATTTTATTGAGTCCAGAGTTATTGTATGCTAAGATCATTTTGTCAATCTTTTCTTTTCAATCAGCACTCACACTTTTGCCCAGAACATTATTTGAAACATCACAAAATGAGTGCCATCGTTCAAGTGTGGCTGATCATAATTGTGAACAGCCAATAGCTAAGTCAAACTCCTTTACTTTGCGCTATCACATAGGTATGTGGTGTAAATTTTCTAACGGTCCATAGCTCATTTTCTTTTATTTCATTAGAAATAGCATTTAAAATACTTTCAAATAATACCAGAATGGTCACTGTTGATTTAGAAATAAGACACTTATGATAAATCAATGTTAGGGAAAATAGCGTAAATTTCATACAGTAGGGCTCATTTATATTGCAGCTGAAGTTTATTTATCAATGATGTGTTCAAATTTGAAAATAGTATACTCCTGTAATTTAGGTGGCTCAAAACAAATGCGTGGAATAGCTGAATTATTAGATGAGGAGGTAATAGGTCAGCAACCTGAGAAATAGTTTTTATGCCAACAGCAATTTTTTCTGTGTAGATTTAATGTGCTCGGAAAATAAATATTTTGAGTCGATTATTTTTCCTAAATATTTGAAAATATCAATTGCAGAAATAGTTGCATTTTTATAGTCAAATTTTTATTTGTATGTAAATTATTGTTGAAGGAGAGGTTCATTATGCAAAATTGCGTTTTCTCGGCACTCATGCGCAATTTGTGCATTTTGATAAATAATGGCTTAGTGACTGGCAGTTGGATTCCACTTTTTTATTGCAACATCTAATGACTTGTTGGCGGAGAATATACAAGTGTCGTTTGCGTATTGTATAAGATTACAATTTGTATAAAAGTTCATATCATTGACATAGATATTAAACAGAAGAGGTCCAAGAATGGTTCCTTGCGGAACACCTTTTTCAATATACAGCCAGTCTGAAAATACTGAGTTGATTTTGACTCGTTGTTTCCTATTACTTAAGAAACTCGCAACTAAACTAAAACTATCAAGGGACAAACCCATACGTTTTAGTTTTTTTATTAGTATGTATTGGTCGATTGAATCAAATGCTTTAGAGAGATCTAAGCATGCAATAGCAACATATTGTTGATCATCCAATGAATTTCGCCAGTTTTGTGTTGCCTGGATAAGGGCATCATTCGTTGAAAAACCTCTTCTAAATCCAAAATGGGTTGCAGCAAGCAGATTATGTTTTTTAATGTGCTCGAACATTTCATTAAATACTAGTCTTTCAAAAACTTTACTTATTGGTGGAGGGATTGAAACAGACCTATAATTAAGTGGGCACATTTCATCATTTTTTTGTAAAGTGGAGTAACATGCGCTTCATTTAAGCAATCTGAGATTGTTTTGGATTTAAATCATTCATTAAAAATGTAGTTAAAGGGAATGTTAATTAAGTGTGCGATTTCTTAAAGTATCTATGTGTGAATATTTGACGGCTCATTGGATTTGCCGTATTTTAATTTGTTTAAACCTTTGAGCATTTCATAACTAGTCGTAAATCTAAGGCTTTTCTTTTTCAATAAATTTTACATTATCCCCAGAATAATTGCCCAAATTTACGAATGATTAGTTTAAGATATTGGAGATGTGATAAGGACCCTTCTGCAATTTGCCATAATCCTCAGTTATAGCTATGATCTTATTGGTGACACGCTTATTGCTATTTGTCAGATTATGAATAAAACCCCATTTAGATTTTTGGGATACCATTCCGTTATATTCTTTTTTATGTACGCATTATAGGCCTTACGATTTGCTATGTTACAGATGTTCCTAGCTCTTTTATAGTTTTTAAAATTTACTTCACATTTGTTATTTAAGAAGCCTTTATATGCTTGATTTTTCGAGCAAATAAGTGTTTTTTAATAGTCCGAAATCCACCCCTTAGAATCTGTTGAATTATCTTTTGCCTTAGATTTATTAAGATTTGATAAAATACGTTGTTCAGGGTAATATAAGTTTACATAATGTTCAAGAACTTTTAAGAGCTTACCATCATTGCATTGGGTTTGGTTGCCGTATAAACACATTGTCTTTAAGTAAAATTTAAAATTAAAATCAGTTATTTCAGATGTAATGATGTAGTCAATTACTGTCTGAATTATGAGTAAGTCTAATGGAAATTTTCGTGTTTGCAGAATCCAAATTATACGTATTTAGTAAAGAATCTCATTTTGCGTGGCAATATAGTTAATATTCCAATTTCCGAGTAAGAGATCATCCTTATTTTCAGCACAAGAGATGGGTAATTCAGTTTCTATTTGCTTGATAAAATTATGTCATATACTTTTTTGAAGGGCAATATGACACATTGAGTAATTGTTTTTTGTTATGGGAGGTTCTAATTGGATTTTTTAATTCAATCAACAAACTTTCAAATATAGAATTACAATTTACGATATTATGTCGGAATTTTGGATGATATATTTTGGGAACAAGAAATAAGACACCGCCACCTTTGACCTTTTCTAAGAAATTAATTAAAGCTCTATCCCTACGAAATAATTTGTAAATCTAACTTCCAATTTGAATCAGGATCATCGTTAGACAACCAAGTTTCTGAAAATCCTATGATAATTCATTTTAGAAGTTTGCCATAAACTGTCTGAATTGGTAGCAGTTAGTAGCCAGATTTTGAAAATTTATGGGGACATAATCGAATTACTGGTATTTAGTTTGGAAACAAATTTTTAAGCAAAGAGGTCATTGTACACTCATACCCCGACGCCACCATATCCGAGGTACAGCAAGCATTGGAACTTTATCCACAAGAACAAATTAAAACAGTTTTTGTGCAAATTGGAAGAAACGGTATCCTCAAGGACCACACTAATTACGCAGCTAAGTTTTCTAATCTTATTAAAGCAATCAACCATATTTTTAGTCCCATTAAGATTATTTCTAAGTGAAATCCCACATTTTTGGAACAGACTGCTTCAAGGCAACAATGAAGTAGTAAAAGTCAACAAGATTATTTTTAACTTATCTAAAAAATTAAAATACTTTGTTTTTAAGCTATTCACACAGTTTTGTTTAGGTCCCAAATTGGTAAACAGTCGACTTTTTTCAAAAGATGGTATTCACTTTTCATAGTATGGGATTAGAAAATTGGTCACTCAAATAAATCTTTTTTTTCAAGCCTTCATCTGGTCACAAGATGCAGTTCAAAGTCCTGTCTCGATCACTCCCGCCATTCGTTAGACACCTGCCGAGATATCCCCTTGCACACCCGTCCTGGGTAAGAAAATCATTCGCTGCTGCACTTTATGACACCGCACCGCTTTGCTAATCAACCAACGCTAATTAATCAACCTCAGAATTCGCCGCCACCGTCTTTAATATCCACCACACGCTAGTTAATTCAACATATAAGAAACTATTTCCTTTAACTTTGTTGTGTAAAGTATTTTATTTTTGTTTGCAGCCCAGGCGAAGGACAAATAACAATAACTCTAAATTCCAATTAATGTTCACTTCTAAAATTTATCTATTTGCCGTTATCTATCTCATTGCTACACATGTATTTAACACCTATGAAACTAATTTACTTATGCCATTGAAATAAAAAAATAAAAAACACTGACTACGGATAGCTTACTAATTTCGATTTATTGTATAATCGTTATTATAAAATTTAAATCCTATCCATGATCTACCTGATATAAACTTTTGTTTGAGAAATAATAATTTTAATTCTTTTTTGAATTTTTTAAGGTTGTCTATTATTTTCATTTCTTTTGGCAATATATTCCAGGTGAAAATATCATGAGTTAATCCTTTATTAATACTGCAATTTATATTAGATTTAACACGTGAGTAGTTTTTTGTTCGTTTATTTTGCTTCAGACAATCTGTCGAAAATGAGAATGATATCTCGTTGTAGGGTGTTATTTTCTTCATGAATTTGAAGAAATAAATAATATTGTAAATAATTAACTTGTGTTAAAAGAATAGATTTAGAAATATATTCTTTTGTTTTAGAAGAGTGTTTATTACAAACATTTAATGCCCATTTTAGTTGAACTCGAAGTTTTTTTAACATTTGGCTGTTTACATTAGTATATAAGATATTAGTAGTTTAAATTACTCATAGCAAATGCATGAAACATTTGAAATATTGCAATTGGGGGTAACTGTTAGGAAACATGGGATATCTTTCTAATACCTATAACCATTTTT
>CABFPE010000023.1:1911672-1931354 GCA_900660155.1 Hofstenia miamia
AATATATATATATATATATATATATATATATACTAATACCTCCCTCTCCGTAGTATGGTTTTTGCAAAAAAGTGCTACATAGAGGGCGGCGAGGAAAATTGTCCATACTACATAGAGGGATTTTGGCCGAAAATTAACTTTTTGGCTATTACTCCCTAAAAAATCCATCGATCCCTTAAATATTTTGCATGAAGGTAGTGACTACCAAAAGACTATGTCCTACAAACATTCAGGAATTTATGTGGGAAATTCAGCTTATATGGTTATGTGGAAAAAATACATAGAGGGAGGTATTAGTATATATATATATATATTGATTGTAGTGTTTTGCAGATACTTATATTGATGTAAATATCAATATATATTTATTACAACTTTTATTAAAAAAATTTCAGTCTGTAATGTTAGCAGTAAAATGTTTGTAAATTCAACATATTTCATTTTTGTTTAAATAGGGATGATTCACAAAAATTAGTCTTAAACCGCCCTCATATTTGAAATTTTGCCATAAAAACCACGAAAAAGTGGAGACCAAGCATCAATTTCTTTTTCATTTAAAAAATATGTTTTTTTTTCTATTTTTGTGACGTCATTACTGCTGTTGAGATATATTTATACATGTATATGCTCAACATAGTACTGTTGGATTTACTGCTATTAGCTGATATCTTGAAGAATAATTTCTTTAAAATATAGTAGTTAAATCCTTAGCATTATTAAATATTAAAGAACTCTGCAGATAGTAATGACGTCAACAAATAAATAGCTTTGAGGGCTAACCAGCTAAACAACTGCTTGCATTGTTTTGTCATCAAAAAATCATTAGTGATACAAAAAATATTTGCTGTAATAGGTTTCATGAGGATTTGAAAATTTAGAAAGGGAGTTTGTCTTTTCTGTTCATTTTCAAGTAATATTCGGAAGTCAAAAATTACTGCTGATATTGTAATAATGGTGACTTCACTAAAATTGAAAATGAGGTCAATTTTTCTTATAAATGTAGCGTAAATGATTATGTGCTGAATCAAATAACTCAAAAACAAAAACATTGAACAGTATACAATAAAATAATGACTAAAATCATCATCATCATTTGGAATGTGATTTAGAAATTTGTTCCTTCAATGCCAAGATACTCATTCTTTGTTCGGGTGGTAGCTGCTTAATCTGTTCGGGAGTTAGTTTTAATACTTGCTGAATAACTTTTGCCTGAAAATAAATGATTTAAGATGATATAAAATTAATGGGAAAAAATTGTAAAAGAATCATAAGATATCACACATTTTAATTAAAACCTATCAAGCAAAACTACATGCTGTTAGATTATTAAAATTTAAAGTCAATACGTAATATTAATATGTTAATGTAATGAATTTTGAATTTTACAGAAGCGGTGGTTTGGGTTTAATAAATAATAACTAGAAAAATTTTCAGGTTTACAAAAGGGTTGGGAGTGCAATTTTTATTAATAAAAGCATAAATTCCCTTTGAAAAATGATTCCACATTAACATTTTATCAATATAGTAGAAGTATTATGCTTGCTGTCTTATTTGAAATTTAAAATCATTTACGCAGTTATCTTCATCAATTGGTAGTCCTCATTTTAACAAAAACTATAAAATCTTTTATATTTTAACAAAAAATTATCAATAAACAATGAAAAATAAAAAATACAAAAATATTGTTTTGACTTCTTGAACTTTTTCATAAATATGTTAGTAAACTTCCACCTTAAAGAAGATAAAAGAATCACAATCCAACCCAACTTGTCTAATTTTTGAGTAAACTTCCACCTTAAAGAAGATAAAAGACTCACAATCCAACCCAACTTGTCTAATTTTTGAGTAAACTTCCACCTTAAAGAAGATAAAAGACTCACAATCCAACCCAACTTGTCTAATTTTTGAGTAAACTTCCACCTTAAAGAAGATAAAAGACTCACAATCCAACCCAACTTGTCTAATTTTTGAGTAAACTTCCACCTTAAAGAAGATAAAAGACTCACAATCCAACCCAACTTGTCTAATTTTTGAGTAAACTTCCACCTTAAAGAAGATAAAAGACTCACAATCCAACCCAACTTGTCTAATTTTTGAGTAAACTTCCACCTTAAAGAAGATAAAAGACTCACAACCCAACCGAACTTGTCAAATTTTTGTGAATTGGTTTGACCTCTCTTCTTACAGTGGTTTTCACCACGGTCGTAGGCAAGGGTGGGCAAATTTCCCACTACAACTAATTTTCTAATTCCGGCAGTGGTCATAATTTGTATTTTACGTTTCGCAGTTAAATTTTAACGATATCAAATAATTTCATTAAAGTTCCTGATAATAACGTGAATATATTTATTTTTTGAATAGGTATTGAATATTGAGAGAAATAAACAATAAACTTCAGAATTTCAAAAACAATTTTCCAATTTTCTCAAGTCCATCATGAACTTTAGAATTCTTTAGATATGGTGTATATATATATATATCTTACCTTTTCCGAGTCTGTACCGCTGATACCGGGAAAAGAACCAGACACAGTAGATCCAGAGCTTGCCTAAATAAAATTATATAACATTTAAGTGGTTTTTTACAATTTGTTCGATACTCTATCAAATGTTACATTAGCTGAACGAAATTTAGGAATAAATATAAAGAAAATTATTTTAAATAATTTTGATATTAAACACAGCAATGTGGGTGCAATCGCTGTACATTAACGTGAATTGTCGGTTAATTGCTTTAGAGTGATAAAAATGAAATCGCTCTGCTAACGAATTTACGACCTCCCCAATCGCGCCATTCCGTTTTTAGTTGAAAAACTAATTGTATCGCGCATTTTTGTTAAAACTAAAATACACTGAGCGAGAACTGAAAACGATTCAGGTTGGGGTAAAATGCTTTTGTAAATCTGCTTCCAATTAGGCGAATTCTCAAACCCCGAAATTCAAAACGAAATAGTAATCGGAACCTAAATTTTGGATAAGTGACATACACTGAAAAACCGTTAGTTTTAGCAAAGATTGTCAACTGTCCAGTCTAGTAATTATCAGTGTACATTTCTTTAATGATTCATAAGATTGTACAATGGGTTTATGTTCATGCAAATACATAAGTGATGAACGTGAAAGTCGAAAATTTTGCTTAAACATTGCTTCTGTGAAAACATGAAGGATTTCTTCTGCAAATAAATTTTCAAATAATTTTTTTTGATTATGAGCAGATAACGCGCTAACTTCAGCAAACAATTGGTTACTTATAATAGGTTGTTGGTTAATATTGTGCTAACTGGGACAAGAATTGACAATTGCAGAGGGTGTTAAGACTAAACCAAATCATGACGATTGTTTTTCATTACTGCATCAAAAGTAATAAAAAATTTATACCGAGTGTGTATTTGATTTGTTTACAGTTGGAAATAGTTTTTCTCAGTATATTATAAAATTCAGCACGATTCTTTCATTTCTAAAATGCACCAAAGTTAATGTCGGTCAATTGCCAGAGTTGCATATGGAAATGGTAATTTCCATTCCATTCCATTTCCATTTTATGGAAATGGAAATCAATTTATGGAATGGAAATTTATGGAAATACAATTTTAAAAATGGCATTCTGAACGCAATTGCAAATCTTCAAAACACTACATTTATATAAATAATAAAATTTTTAAGAACAAAATGCATTAAAATAAGTATGAATTATAAAATTAAAAATGATTACGACGGCAAAATGTAGTTAATCGCAAATGGCATTGATTTAGTAACACAGTTGTGCAGCTAAAATAATTCTAAATTTCATGCCTTAATATGGAAATTGTCATCAATTATTTTAAAGACTAAACCCGTTAGCGACATCTGTAGGTGTATATATACATATTCAATATTTAATGACATCGTAATTAATATAATTATCTATGCCATGCATATATAATTTAAATTATAAAATATCCATTCGATTTTGAACAGGACTGGAACTGAAATTAGCGGAAATAATTGCTAGATACATTACACGAACTAGATTGGCTGAGACCAGATCAAAAGCAGTATAAAATTCTATTATGTTTATCGTAGCCAGTTTCAACCAAAGCAATTATTGCACGTGTCGGAACTGAATTTTTTCTGTTAACATTGCCAACTTGACGAACATGTAGTATCACTCAGTCCAATGGGATTTACTGGTCTCAGTCAAATGAGGCTGGGACTAAAATGGGTTAGGACCAGTGGCGCACCCAGGGAGGGACATGGTGGAATGTCCCCCCCCCTCCGTCAGGTTTCCATATTTAATTTTGACTGGATAAATCAAAAAATTTTTCGTAAAAAATTTAAAATCTATGAACATGAATGCATTTTTTAGGGTCTATTTTCTCAATATTTTCAAAAATTTTAGTGCATTAGAGAATAACAATGATGCCCCGTCAGAAAATCCTGGGTACGCCCCTGGTTGGGACCACAAATGTAGAACGCGGAATCACGGACTTTAGAATGTTATTACCGTATTTACCCGTGTATAAGCCGCACCTTTTTCCATGAAAAATTGCTCCCAAAGCGGGGGGTGCGGCTTATCTATAGAATCATCTCGCGAAGACACCTAATTTGCACATATATTGTAAAATAAAGTACGTGATCTTGCTGTAATATACATTAAAGTAAAGTAATATCCTTGTTTAAAAGACAAACAATTAATTGATTAAAAATAACACAATATTAAAGTATTAGAATGTATTGTTAGTTTAGAAATAATATTCATGCAAATATCAAGAGCAATTTAGATCAGCATCCTTAACAAGATCTATATAGGTTTATAGTTTTACTTAATTTATTAAGATAGACTATAAATCGCGGAAATGCAGGTTTCCTTCCTTCAAAGTTGTAAAAAATATCTGAATAATGTAAATAAATATGTTTTGTTGATTCAGTGCTTGTGAATTTTTTTATCGCTCAAAAAACTTTTTTTCTTAAAAATCTTCTCCCAAACTCGGGGTGCAGCTTATCTACGGATGCGGCTTATACACGGGTAAATACAGTAATTATATTTCCAAGTTCATTCAAAATAGACGTTGAACCAAGGAGACTATCGGACCAGAAAATTTCTTAGCTTGAGATGGGACAATATCCAATTGGAGTAAAATTCTAGTCCCACAGTATCATAACCACTTGTTCTAAGTGTCATGGAAAGATGTGAAAATTAACGGAAAAATATGGAAATATTTCTAAAATAGTTGTGGAATTGAAAGACAATTCTATTCCCATATGCAAGCCTGAGTGTATTGAATAAAAACGAAAATATGTTCATCATCAAATAAGAAACTTGACTTATTTTTAGATGCGTAGCACGTGGAGACAAATAAAAAAGGTGCTTAATAATATAGAAATAAATAGACATCAATCGAATTGAAAATTAGAAACTCACAAGAGGATGTCGCGGCCCACGCGGATCCATTGGACGTACATCGGAGCCTAAACGAATACTATAAAAAGCCATGTCTATCAGCTACTTCTGTAGATTTTGAATGCATTTCCAAGATAAATAATATCAAGAAGAGAAAATTTCATAATTTCTTCATTTAGGTTTGAATTTCACATTGTGAGCAAACGACTATGGGCCAATTGGACTAACTAAGAATGTAGACGTCCACTCATTTTATTGCCCAATAACATTAAATTTAAACACAAAAGTGTGTATATTAATGAGCATAATAAAGTTTGTTGACGCCAAGCTATTGTTAAAAAGTTATGAACGTGTTATGTACGTAAATATTGAAGCCTTTACTTAACTGATTGTCTTTAAAAGTGCCAAATTAATCAAGAAAAAGTAAATTAATCAAAGCGTCATTAAGACTACTTTAACCTTTTCGGCCCCTAATGGGACATATATGTCCCAAGAACATTTTCCAAATACTAAAATCAATTTTAAACGTTTATAATACTACTGGGACATATTTGTCCCATGGTCGAAAAACACATGCACCTATTATAAAAATTTTCAATTTTGCTTATGGTAGTTAAGGAGTGTCATGATAAGTTTGAGATACCGAAAAAAATGATTGAAAGTTAATTGTGCAAAAGTCGGATCGAAAGGGTTAATATTAGTGAAATGTGAAAATATATTAGTATTTGTAGTGGAAGACTTGCTTACCTCTGAACTGATGTGGATTATTCCTAAAATCTGGGTGAGGTGGTCGGGGCTGCGGAAAATCGCCCACCAATGGTGGTCTGTTTCCCATAAATTCCCCTGGTGGTGGCCGGTGACCTCCATGGTAGCGATCATTAAAAGGTGGTGGTCGCTGAGGCGGAACTTCTGGACGAATGAACCCAGATTGGTTCATCGGTGGTCGGAAGTCACCATGGCCGGCCATCTTTGGATTGAACTCATCGATAGGCCCGGGTGGAGGGAACTGCATCTGTGGTGGTTGGCCTAAAAGTATGATTTATAAATGGAAATGCGGTGAGATTAACTGCATAGTCATTTAAATATAATAACGAATTTTTAGTTGAAAATGAAACTTTTGATAACTTTTAAATTGAATTCACGTTAAAAGTTATCAACTAAACGTTTACTACATAACTAAAGAATATGAGTGCCAATGAAAACGCGTTACTCTCGCTAGTAGACAAATGTGCAAATAATTCGTTGGATATTTAATATTTAGGTAGTAACTTCTGTACAGAATGTTTGCATCCTTCCGATGGAAGCCAATGTGCTTGTACAAACTGGTAACTTAGAGAAATTAAATGGACGCTATGTATGAATCGAATAAACACAAGAGAGTGGAAAGATGGCGTATTTAAAAAGAAATAGTTTATTCCTCATCGCAGCGAATCTCTTCCAACTAAAATTCCACGTGGCGTGGAAGATGGAGGAAAACAGAGGGAAAAGGAAGCACAGTGTTTCCATTACAGAAATCGCCTAACGGATAAAATCATAGCATTTTAGTAAAGGAGAACTACGGTCGAGTGAGTAACAGGCAAGTGCAGGTGAAAACCATGGAAGAAACACAAGAGAAACAGAAACGGTCGCAGTCCTTGCAGGCCAGACGGGGCTCATGCGACGAAGATAGAGGCAGGAGCCGAAGCACTAAAAGCAGGTCGGTGGTGTGGAGGCTGCCACTGGAAACACTGCAACGATCGATATCCCGATCGAAGAGTTCGAATGGCATAGCGAAAAAGAAAAAGAAGGTTGATCGACCGCATTCAGCAGACGAAGCAACCGTAAGATATTAATATACAACTTATACCCAATAATCAAATGAGGGACTTTTTTTATAGAATATAACATCGGATTAATCATAAAAAAATGAAAAGTTAATATATCGTGGTTTATATTTCTAATTGCATCGAGTATTGAGGCCTAAATGAATAAAAAGCTCATTCAAAAGCAAAAGCGAAATTATAACATTGATATAAACAGAAGCAAATGGGGCTTCATTATTCTGCGAAAAATATTCGAATAATCGGCTGTTTCTGCAAAAACCTGGAAAACTTGACAATGATATTCATTTGTTGGTACTCTGGAAACCGTTTGAGAAGTATTTCAATGACACCTAGTATACTGTGGAGAACAGTGAAAAATATTCGAATATTTTCGGTAACACAATATACGTGTATCCTCGCAAACACTGTCAATGCAATTAATCCCAAAATTTTTGGAAACCCGTAATAAAAATGTTAAATTAAGAGACGGCCAGGGACCAGAAGTTTTGCTCATGTTGGTTTCATAATAAGAAAATGTAAAACTCATGGAACCTTTAAGAACTCAAATAATGTAGATCACCCAAATTTTTTCTTGTTTGTAATTTTTAGTGACAACATTGTATTAAGTTTTCTCAAAATGTATATATTACTTTATTGAAATTCACAATGACTTGGGTTGGGCTTTGACATATACCGCGATTTTTCTGCTGTCTTTTATACACCTTTTATACACAAATATATAATCAATCGAATGACATGGAAGTTATTTCGCGCAAGGTTCTTGAAAATTATCATTTATAACTTCATTTTCAAAACTCAATGATACGCCCAGATCATCGTTTGCAGAGAAAATATACTCAATATATTTAAAAACCAATTAATGATGTATAGTTTTATTATTTATTATATAATTAGGCCTAAAATTAATCGGAATAGTTTAGCTGGTGATGGCTGCTTCGGAGGAACTAGAACTTCAACAAAAAAGTATTACAACACAGACGGAAAGTTGTCAACTGGCACCGACTGTCATTCAAATTCCCTCAGTCCGCTGTGTCAGTTGCCAAATGCGATGCGAAGGGACCACATACCGAGTGGGATCCGAGACACACTTCCACCCCGGCTGCTTCAATTGCAGAGTATGCCAGGCGCAGCTATATGAAAAAGAATATTTCATACGTGAGAGTCATCTCTACTGCGAGACTCACTATAATGCATTCTTTGGAGTTACTTGTGCTGCGTGCCTACGCTATGTCCGTGGGAAGCCTTCATATTTTCAAGTAAGTTAATAAATTCCATCAATATAAATTTTCATAGAAAAATACCTATATAAACGCGGCGCTAAAAATTAATTTTTTTGAGAGATAGGAATTCTATATATAGATTTAATTGATGTTGAGTGTCCCTTTGTGTTTATATTTGCGCTCGCGCATCAAACGTCGTTGAAATAAATCAAATTAGTCTAATGCGTAACCTCGTAATGCATGCTCTGATAGCTGACATTTGTCGACATTTATAATCCAAAAATAACTATAAACTACAAATTTAGGGAGGCAGATATCACACGGAATGTTTTTCATGCTGGAATTGCCATATATCGCTCTTACGCGCAGATTCTATAAGTCAATTAAATGGTCGACTCTATTGCGCGCAATGCCCTAAACCTACAAACATTGCACCAAGAAAAAAGTCATCGAGTGAAAAGATTACAAGTTCTACAGAGACAAGTCTTGATTTCTCATCCTATGAACGTTTTCTACAAACAAGCAGTAAGATTGCGTTTCCACCACCTGAATTGAGGGAACGATACAAGACCGACATGTTTGCGATTCGAAATGCTGCTCATTTTACTTCTGCATACAGCCATCCGGATACAAACTTAGACGAGGTAATTTTCACTGAAAACGAAATCTTTAAAACAATCACATGCTCAACAATTTTAAAATAAGGGAATAAGATGACGTTGTTCATATAAACTTTTAGAAGCAAACCAAATTGATTATACTCGCGAAGTCATTCAAACCATACTTTTTATAACTAATGACATGCCCGGGCAACTCAACATGCAACAGGGTACAAACAATAGAAATTAAAAAATATATCAGAAATACAACTGATATATAAAGCATGAATTGGAATTTAGTATAATTATTGATGGATATGATCAAGTTACACTTGGCAAGCCAAAGCATGAACAATAAATTGAATAATCTACAAATAAATGAAGCTATTAGAAATTAATATCAAGAAAATTGTAATCAGCAATAAAGTGTACATTTAGTGGGTATTACAAAGATTTCCTCATTTGCGATTGGCCGCAAAGTCAAGCAAAATTCCGGTCAGAGCGCGATCACTTCCAAGAGAAAATGAAGCAAGTAGCATAAAGCGAAGAGATTCTGGAAGACAGAGCGCAAAACTATTCCTTTCCCAACCAACAATAGCCGAATCAGAACTAGAAGTTCCCAGTAGACTGGATAGCGGAAAAATGAGGAACAGATGCAAAGGTAAATCTTAATACTTGCATATCATGAACATACATCAGAATTGAAACTGGGGACAAATGGGTCTGTTTATATACCCCTCAAGGCTGGTTTTTTGACGATTTGCCTTTGTACCTGGGTCGAGCTGAAGGAAATAGTATAGAATCCTAAGTCTATCTTAGACAGTAGCATACGTAAACAATTCGGTAAAACGACATCCCATTTAAAAAAAAACTTTGATCTTTTTTTAGACTTTAGCTAGGAAAAAGTTTACAATTTAGAATAAAAAGGAAATTGGGTTTTGGTCATACTAGACTTGGTCGAGTAACAAATACTTTACATGCCAGTAGATGCTCCAATTGTAGTTTCTACAAATATTTTTCAATCTGAATTCATTAATAAAATTTAAAAAAGTCTGCAATTCTCATTATTTATGATATTTTTCCAAAACAAATGTTGGGTAAATTGCAAATTAAGCACTTGGTAGAGGAGTCATATAATAACACAAAATATTTAGATAGCCCCCGAACGAAGAATCGCGATCCTCGAAAATCAGCCCGTTCAGCAAATGGACAAAACGAAATCCGCACACCAAAATCACAGCGTCGCTCAACTTTTACAAACTCACCATCGCGCGTGAAGCATTTCTACGAGCCATGGAAAGCAGAAATCACGTCCGATAGTGAAATTGAACACCGAAACAACATTACAGCAAGTAAGTAAAAACAGGGAAAGAATTTAAAAGTTAATAAACAAAGAATTCAAGAGCATAATTTAGAGTCAAAGCAGCCTAAGCTCTCTCAAGAAGATTCAGGTGTATCCGATTGCGATGGAATGACACAACGATCAAAAACCAAGCGAATGGTAGACTCCATAGGAGATCTTTTCTCTGACGACTCTACCCAGATGCAAGTTACTGATATTGAACTCGGTAAGACGACTGCAAAGTTTTAAAAACTAATCCATATTCGATTAATTAAAATGCAAGGTCTCATTTACCCAAATCATTAAATGATTTTTGCTTTGATATTAGGATGCAATGCAATGCGATTATTAAACAGTCGTGACCTTTTGTAGTATTTATGGAAAATCTTGAAATACATAATTAGTGAGGAATAGATATCATTATAATATTAATCAATTGTAGTATTTCTCTCGATCTTTAAAAATTAATAAGTGTTAAGAGCATATGATGCAACAAAAACGTTTGCATTTATTGGCCAACTGCTATACATGTATCGTCCTAGTCAACTAAAAATGTGCTTATTACTAAGTGATGGCAAACATTGCAATGAAGCAGGCACGGCTTTAAGATTTTAAAAACAGGAGGGGGGCACCATCCAATTTTGTTTCAAGAAAACTTAAACTAAAATGGAAATTTTAACAAAAATAACTCCAAGAGAAAACTTCATTGTAAAATTCAACCTCTAAATGTCCAAATTAATGCNGTCTATCTTAGACAGTAGCATACGTAAACAATTCGGTAAAACGACATCCCATTTAAAAAAAAACTTTGATCTTTTTTTAGACTTTAGCTAGGAAAAAGTTTACAATTTAGAATAAAAAGGAAATTGGGTTTTGGTCATACTAGACTTGGTCGAGTAACAAATACTTTACATGCCAGTAGATGCTCCAATTGTAGTTTCTACAAATATTTTTCAATCTGAATTCATTAATAAAATTTAAAAAAGTCTGCAATTCTCATTATTTATGATATTTTTCCAAAACAAATGTTGGGTAAATTGCAAATTAAGCACTTGGTAGAGGAGTCATATAATAACACAAAATATTTAGATAGCCCCCGAACGAAGAATCGCGATCCTCGAAAATCAGCCCGTTCAGCAAATGGACAAAACGAAATCCGCACACCAAAATCACAGCGTCGCTCAACTTTTACAAACTCACCATCGCGCGTGAAGCATTTCTACGAGCCATGGAAAGCAGAAATCACGTCCGATAGTGAAATTGAACACCGAAACAACATTACAGCAAGTAAGTAAAAACAGGGAAAGAATTTAAAAGTTAATAAACAAAGAATTCAAGAGCATAATTTAGAGTCAAAGCAGCCTAAGCTCTCTCAAGAAGATTCAGGTGTATCCGATTGCGATGGAATGACACAACGATCAAAAACCAAGCGAATGGTAGACTCCATAGGAGATCTTTTCTCTGACGACTCTACCCAGATGCAAGTTACTGATATTGAACTCGGTAAGACGACTGCAAAGTTTTAAAAACTAATCCATATTCGATTAATTAAAATGCAAGGTCTCATTTACCCAAATCATTAAATGATTTTTGCTTTGATATTAGGATGCAATGCAATGCGATTATTAAACAGTCGTGACCTTTTGTAGTATTTATGGAAAATCTTGAAATACATAATTAGTGAGGAATAGATATCATTATAATATTAATCAATTGTAGTATTTCTCTCGATCTTTAAAAATTAATAAGTGTTAAGAGCATATGATGCAACAAAAACGTTTGCATTTATTGGCCAACTGCTATACATGTATCGTCCTAGTCAACTAAAAATGTGCTTATTACTAAGTGATGGCAAACATTGCAATGAAGCAGGCACGGCTTTAAGATTTTAAAAACAGGAGGGGGGCACCATCCAATTTTGTTTCAAGAAAACTTAAACTAAAATGGAAATTTTAACAAAAATAACTCCAAGAGAAAACTTCATTGTAAAATTCAACCTCTAAATGTCCAAATTAATGCATTGCTCACCTTAAATTGTCGGATGAAACTTGCAAACATCAACATAAAAAATATTTGAGGAAGGCACTTTTGCAAAAAACTAAGAATCCCCAAAAAGAGGGGGGCACTGGCCCCCGGGCGCCTCCCACCTAAAGCCGCGCCTGCAATGAAGATTCTAGTTAACGACTGCATTTAGCCACAGAGGAACTCAAATCTACTGGATTCGTGACCTACAATGAGAAAAAGGCTTCGAAGAAGCAGCAAAACAGCCCGCGAAAAGACGAAAGCACAGAACCACTTGAACCATTGAAACCTGTGCCGAAGGAACGACTGTTTACGTATAATCTACGAAGAGTAAAAGGATTAGACCGAAAAAATCTAGAACGCCATCTAACGGATAGAGATTTCGGAAGCATTTTTGATATGGAAAGAAAAGACTTCTACAAACTTCCCCGTTGGAAACAGAACACATTAAAAAAGCTACATTATCTTTTTTAAACTTTTCATGGTGATAATGTATGAAAAAACTGTACTAGATGTGTTCATTAGGTATATTTTATGTAAATAAATGCATTTACTTGCTAAAGCAGTTATTCAAATTATGTACCCTAAATAGGCCAAACGGTGCCGCAATAAAACTTTAACTTGCGTGACAATGCGTTCATAAATGTTACATCCTACGAATATGCATTGAAAACTTTTAACTTGTTTTGCTTTAATTATGCACTTTTAAACAATTAAATTTTCTTCGAAAGACCACACCAATCAATTGATTATAGTTAAAAAATAAAAGAGAACTTATGGTGAGTTATTATTATATGTCAAAAAACAAAAAAAGGATAAACCGAGTAAATTTTACTCTGTCCAAAACCGTTTCACAAATGGTGCTTTACAAAACAGCCCACGTACATTCAACAATATATGTACAAGGTAATTAACCAAAATTTGACTTCAAATAAAACAAGGAATGAGTCTATGTGTTACGATTTGATTTCCTCAATTAAAGAAAAACACTATTTGTGGGATATAATAAACAATGACTATAACAATCAATTCAAAAAACAAAGGAATTAAAGAAATCCCGCATCAATTAAATAAATCAGGTAATTTCATTGATGAACAACAACAGAATGCAATTTTAATTATGCGACGAAAATGTCGAAAGCACTACAATTCAATACACTAAAGTAATTAGATATTTTGGACACACCGTCTGACTGTGTTACGAAATTACAAACAAATAAACAGTTGATTAACAAAAAATGAATGGCACAAACAACATTTAGTATCTTTTGATTTTCTGCTGAATTTACTGTCATAAATTTATTTTTACAAGGTTTATGTTCTTTTAATAGGTCAAAATTTCATCCAACTTCGACTGCTGCATTCTCTGCAACACAATTGCAACGTAAAAATTCATTCTCTTAAACAGTAAACAATTTTTTTAATGTACATCTGTTTTTGAGAACAATTAAAAAAAACTTGTACGTATCATGAATGTTTCTATAGCTTGAAAAATATCACAATAGTGATTTTGACGCATAAATAGATTTATTAGTAAATTTTGCGTTCAGAAAGTTTGAATTATAAGAAGTAAAAAAAATTGAAGACCTTGCGAGAAGAGATGGACAACATGGGCCGGACCTAAGTATTTGAAAAAATGGATCGCACAAATGGGGCGAAGTTTCAAAAATGAATTACTATTACAATTAATACCATATATTTTAAGACCAATGTTTTGAAAAATAATATTCATACTTTAAAATTTTAAATTATTATTATATAGGGCTACGCTTCTAAAATACGTCGATTTTATGATAAGGATCATAAAATGGGCAGAATTTTCATTAATATAAATGGGTGGGCCGAATTTAGGATAGGCCTAAGGTCGGGTGTGTCGGGTTGGGCCTGATTTTTTCGGCCATGTCCATCTCTGTTTGCAGTCAGGAAGTGTATTCAATTTCGAATTGAGTCAATGAAATTTGACTGTCGCGGTTACTATGCCATTTGACAGTTTGAACTGTCAATTTCGACTAACTACCTAAATATGATGTAATGAAAACCCGATTCAATTTTCGACTCTACGCGGTGTTACTCAACTCATAGGGATTTAAAATAATAGTAAGCAAAAAATTAACAACATCTTTCTATATTGAATTGAAGATACAAAAAAGTGGCAAGAATTTTTTAATAAGCGTCTAGGTTAGACCAAAAGTCGAGTGCATGTTCGTTGAACAGCTAAGATCACTCTAACCATAGAAGGATAGATTGGGGCCTAGATTCAACAGTCCATCTTATAGTAAATTTTAGTGCTTTTCTTGCATTATATTTAAACACATTGTTTAACCATTTTTGGCAAATTACATTTGAGCAAGTCATTCAAAGTAGTGAGAAATATATACAACCGATTTCGGTTACTTATTAATACCAAATATATTAGTTAAATCACCACTCGCGGAATTCTATTCGGTAATGACGCTAGCGCTAAGCATTCAAAATTAATAATCATAATGAATGACTTTATTTAGCCGCTGAAGGCATACACAACAAAAAAATAAAAACAAGGCAAGTTTTACGAGAGCGAGGACAGTCACAGGAGATGAAATAGGAGCAGATGGAAAAGTAGGCGAAGTTGGAGAAGGGCTCAGCAAAGAGGAAAGCCATCAAAGATTTCTTGAAGCTCGGCCGCGGGGAAAAAAATCCGACTGATTTAGCAATTACAAATAAATTTAAGATTTATTTATGTTCTATACTTAGCAAAGGTGGAAAGGGACTGAGTTTGCACACATTGGCCGGCCCCAAAATATATCCAACCAGGTTATGGGCCGGGCCAAAAAAAGGGCGGACCACAATTTTTTACGTAATTTTCAAAAACAGTAAATTTTAAATTATTTTTTTTCAGCTTGTATTTGAACAAACTATTTCAGACTCGTAATATTGATTTTGTTGTTTTGTATGTGATAAGAAGGGA
Organism: Hofstenia miamia; assembly: GCA_900660155.1. Classification (NCBI taxonomy): domain Eukaryota; kingdom Metazoa; phylum Xenacoelomorpha; order Acoela; family Hofsteniidae; genus Hofstenia; species Hofstenia miamia. The sequence continues at coordinate 1,927,005 of CABFPE010000023.1, forward strand.
ATATTTTGCATAGTTTGGGAGCAAATCTTATAAAATCTAAGGTTTGAGTATTGCACTTAGAATAATAATTAAATTTCTTTTTCACTATAAATCGAGTTGTTATGCTTTTTGATTGCTTTTTTACTTCCATTTTTATGGAACTAACTAATGATATTAATAGACGTTGTTCATAAAAAGGAAAATTAAATCTTCCGGATTTAAACTTAAAAATTTAAGAAACGTGTTAAAATATAGAAGTTTGAAAATTTTATTTTTTTTATTTTGGAAAAGCCGGTAAAAAATTTGAAAGATCTTCGTTTGGAAACACATTCAAACGCATTTGAGAAGCTTGAAATATTTCTACTAAAGCAGTAATTTTGTTTAAAATAGCATAAAAAATATATGCACGTTTTTACTTATTTATTATTCAATGCTAAGTGAAGTTAAATATAGTTAAATATACAAATATTTGCCTATTAAAGATTTATAATATAATTTCTCAAAATGCGGTGACTTTCATTTTTTATCAGTAAGAGGAAGAAAGTGAGCGTCGGAAATTCTTATAAAAAAGAAATAAACAATTCATATTATAAAGCTTAACAAGCAAAAATTTTTCAATAATTTTTCACGACTTCTGCTTACATACAATGCAGCATCATGATGAGTGGGTAGAACATTAGTGTCAGGGGCGTACGCAGGATTTTCTGATGGGGGCCATCATCGTCATTGCCCAATGCGGGGTGAAGCCAGGCGAAAATTTTTGAAAATATTTAGAAAATAGACCCTAAAATATGCATTTGACGATCCTAGATTTTAAATTTTTCAAATTTTTAACGACAATTTTTTTTGATTTATCCAGTCAAAATCAAATTTAGAAATCTGACAGGGGAGGGGGACATTCCACCATGCCCCCCTTGCGTACGCCACTGATTAGTGTAGAATTAGTAAACGAAAACCGCGGGCACTATGTGCAAGACTGTGTATTAACAAAATGCAAATGGCTTACCAGAAAGCGAGACTGAATTAACAAATGTATTCCAAACTCTGATGCTAGCTATTCCTTCTCACGTAGATTTATCCGCCCCAACTGGCGACATAAGTGCAATTAAAAAGTACGCCAAATATTCCGAAAAATTGGTGAACGACAAGAAAAAACATTATTTGAATTCCCAACAACGTAAATATCTTTTGACATTTTCAGGTACTAACTTAGTACAGTGTGTTAGGAAACATTTATTTGATTGTATTACCTATTTTGATTCTGAATCATGTGCAATCTATTACCTCACAGCTAATTTGTCTTAGATCACGATTTAAGTCATTTCTGACTTACCATGGGTTCATTTACAAGGTCATACTATTTGAAAAAACCATCAAGAACGTTTGATAAACCTGCTTAAGGGAATATGCCATTCACTTATCAAAATTGGTTAATTCCCATTAATCTAATTAATAACCTAAAGTTGTTAAATGCCTAAAAGGCATTTTCAATGGCAACAAAATTTGAATTAAAAAACAGGAAATAATTTTTAAGCAATATATTTTGCTGCAAACCTTCATGAAGCCAATTAAATAATAAGCCAGTATTCACCTTTCAAAGGTAATTCTAAAAAACAAACTAGTAGGGATCAGGTAGTTTTCTGAAATTGTAATTTACACCTTACCTTTTTCACCTGACTCAAACATGATGAACAATATATGAAAAATTAGAAATGGAAGCGATAAAAAGCATATTAAATGAAAATACCAAATATAGGACGGCTGGGTATAGTGGTAGTTGATCGATTAGGTTGAGGTGGTGGTGCTGTATGCATGGGCATAGCTGCATTTGCTGAAGATGGTTTCAGCGGCTCGATATTTGGAGGAGAACGATGAAGCAATTCCTACAAAAATAAAGTTATTTCAATTAAAACTACACAACAAAACAGCGAAACTATCATTGATTAAAAGTTTCTTAAATTCCTAATATACATACATATATACAGGATGTCCCAAAAAAAAGATTTTATTTTATTTGGCTCCCGTTTTGTATGTAAATGATGGATCGAATTGTTCTTCAAGGTACTAGTAGTCTATGTTTTAGGATTTTTTTTTGCCACCAACCCTATCTTTCAATTACGTCATTAAGGTATTGAAAATTGAGCAGAAATTTAACACTAATTTATTTAAAAAAACAACAGAATTATCAAACAAAATATTATCAGAACAAAAGAAAAAGTTCAGGCAACATCGGGGTAGACATCCTCATCGACGAATTGATCGCCCGGCAACTCGATAACGTTATCTTCTTCTGGAGATGTCAGATCCGCCGTCTTCAGTTGCTGAATGTGACTGCCACCGTTTTCCACGATGAGATGCATTCGGTGCTTGAATGCCAGGAGGACCTTGTTGATCAGTCCTGGTTCATCGTTGATTTCGCTGATGGCATCACGGATGAACTGTCTCAGATCGTCAACGTTCCGAGGTCTTCGTCGAAACACGAGATGCTTGATATGACTGCAAAGATAAAAGTCAAACGGGGTTATAATAATGACAATTAAGATCAATATCTCGCTTGTCGAATGTAATTGAAAGATGGGGTTGGTGGCAAAAAAATCCTAAAGCATAGACTATTAGTATCTAGAAGGACAGCTCGATCCATCATCTACATACAAAACGGGAGCCAAATAAAATAAAATCTTTTTTTGGGACACCCTGTATATATATATATATATATATATATATTAGAGTGGTCCATAAATGTACATTAAAAAATAAAGTGTGCAGGTGCTGACTTCTCACCCAGCATTTTGTTGCCAATGGTATACAAGCCCGCCATGCAAATTTTAAGCAGTCTGACAATTTTTTCTTGTGCCCCAATTGCATTGAATTTGGTCAAAAAATACTAAAAAATGTCCAGTTTACTTACTGCTTAAAAATTAAAATTATACCTAGCTTCCTTATTTGCCTTCTCACGATAATCGTCTATATGTAAAGCGATTTAAAGGCTTATGTAGTCTAACAAAGTTTTCAATGTGGGCACTGGAATACTATCAAGTGGTCCAGATGTACAAATTTTAAAGCGATTCAAGCAGAAATTGTCTACAATAGACATTGACCATTTTCAACCCATTGGTAATCATTCATTGCAAGCTGATGTGCTCAATGAATTTTGCAGAGAGCAAATGATACAAAAACATCCGAAAAATGACTATCGAGAAATGTTGGAGCTGACACTACTCGCCTTGCACGAAGAACCACCACGCGGAGTACATTTTCTGCGCCCTGGCGCCTGTCATCGTGCTAGATGGTTGGCAAAAATAATATATACAATGGAGATTTATCTTTTTCGAAACCAGTTTCACCTGACACCCAAGGAATTAGGAGGAATAGAACGGTTTGTCACCTTCGTTGTTTCCTTTACATCCAATACTGATATACTTCATCAAACCCAGCATCTGCTCCAGCAAATGATCTGAAATTCTTCAAAGATCTTTCTGCTTATCACGATACTCCTTGGCAGTGTGCATTCATTTAGTCATCTTCTCTGGTATCTAGCGGAAGAGATGGTAAGTTTGGCTTTTTTGACGAATCAATTAATGTTAATACCAAAAGGGCTCTTCAGAGAGATGGAAGTCTTCAACCTGTAAAAAGATTGTGCCTTGACATGGGCAGCATTTTGTCTAGAGACATTTCAATTTTCGTAACAGCTAACAGTCGACGTTTTTCTTGCATATATTGATTCGCCCACTGGATTTCTGAAAGTAGGTCCAGCAACTTGGAATAACAGGGACGATTACCTGCAAGCGATGGATAAAGTAAAATCCCTCAAAGTGACAAATGAATTTCCTGAACGAGGTGTATTTTTAATGCAGAAATACATTTAGATTCTGAGAAAGGACGAAGACCAAGGTCAGTACATTTTCCATGCTATCGGAATCACATCGTCATCAATTACCAGATGCTCGAAAATCGACAATTGTCCAAAACAATTAAGTGACTCTTGCCCTTTTTGCAATCTTAATAGACCACATATTTGTTTAGATTTTAGAGACGATTTGGTATATATATATATATATATATATATATATGAGCGTAAACAAATATAATACAGAAAGAAAAGGGTAACAAAAACCACAATAATTTTTTGAGAATATTGATGACAATAATAATGAAAACATTTTTTTTTTAAATTATAATAAATTTATTGCAGAATTTACAATTACAGAAAAAATGAACCATTTGCTGACAAGGAAAACGGAGAATGTTAGTCAGATTCAAAATAGTTACTTGGGTTTTGTAAACCAGAAATTGATATGGTCCCAGCACGCAATTCACCCGAAATTCAACGGAAGCTATAGAATTAAATAATATAGTTACAATATATATATA